>PVJX010004611.1:0-92951 GCA_004027295.1 Dolichotis patagonum
TAATTCTTTCACTCTATGCATGGCTTTATACTATTGTGTTATGTTTGATATTATTGTATTTGAAACTATGCTCAACTATAGCAGAGTAAGAGATATGGTGTTAGCTACTGTTGATGTCCAGTTGACTTAATGTAAAGTACTGTGTTGCCTATGTTGTCCTGTTCTGATCTGCTCTGTACTGCCCCCCTTTTGTTTTATTCTCTTTCAAATTAAAAAAAAAAAAAAGGAAAGTGTTAGATAAACTAATCCTTTTGTTAATGTCAGTTATTATTGTTGTTACATTTATTTAACCTACACAAATGTTTACTGATTGCCTAACATCTAATAGGTCCATTCCCAGGCACATGAGATAAACCAGTGAACAAAAATGTACCTAATGTCTTATAATTACACTATAGTTTGCCATTTTAGGTCTCTTTTTCAATAAACCCATATTTACAACTGAATATGTAGATTTTGTTTCAATATATTCCCGTTGAATTTAAATATTCTATGTCTGTTACCCTAAATATTACAATATATATTTTCTATGAGTTTGGACTTTAAAATATATAAATTTTTACTGTTATTTTATCAGTTATAAAGTTACTGCCATTTGTATAAAATACACACCAAATAATAAATCCTATTCTATTTGAAATATATATCTTCTTCAGAATTGATGTAGGATGGGCTGGAGATACATCTCAATGGCACAGTACCTGCCTGGCAAGCATGAGGTCATGAGTTTGATTCCTAGTATGTATGTATATGTGTGTGTGTGTGTGTGTGTGTGTGTGTGTATATATATATATATATATATATAGAGAGAGAGAGAGAGAGAGAGAGAGTCAGATTGCTTTAGCCACCAACATCTTGTGTGTCTAGATTACAATAGTAACATTTCTTCTTGTCGTCCTGCTTCTACCCTTGCTCTACCATAAGCCATTGTCAAAATAGATTATGTTTCTCCTCTACTCAACACACTCTGTTAAGGTTCTCTATGTGACTCAAGGTAAATCCTACTGCTCTGCAAACACAGCTGCCCTTAGTGCAACTTGGATGTTCCCTTTAAGCCTTTGCCATGGAGCATTATTCTGTCTGCTTTGTTAGTGCTTTCTCCAAAATTAGAAGTCTGCTTAAATGCTAAGCACATTCTTTGTGATGTTCACTCTGACGCTCCCTTCATGCAAGTCACATGCTTCTCAACATTTCTGATTCCCCAACTTTGGTTTGCTCTTTCTTTTCATACAGCACTTTTCACTAATACAGTATACAGTGCATTTGCACTATATTCATTCATATTCACATTGTTTTTCAGTTCAACACATACACACAGACTTATGTGCACACAAACTCTTATACCATGAGGCTAGGGATACTGAAAATCCCAGATTTGCTTTCATTGAATATACTCCCATTTTAAACAGTCCTTTTTAAGTCTTACATTAAGGTTGCAAAAATAAAATCACACATCTTCACATTTATAAACAGTACATGACATTGTAAATATAACCTTTTTAAAGACTAAGTATAAATGCTTTGAAATCTGGCTTTTAAAAAAAACTACTTACTTAATTGGGAATCTGTCAAATTTTTCCTTAAACACAAATATTAACAGAAGAAAAAGATATATTCACACAATTTAATCTGGCATATTTAAGCACAATCAGAATAAATAGTGTATTTAAGATTTTTGTATTTTTTTCTGTATATAAATTATACTGCAATACAAAAGAGAGGTATATTTTCAGAGACGTACTTGGAAAAAACAAGCAGAAATAAACGAGAATCATCCTATCATAGGCATGAAAAATATTTCTGTGGGCTTTTCATTTATATCAGGAACCACGTTTTTCATAAAAGGAAGAATATTGCTAGAAAAATTTGAAATGATTTTTTGACCTTTTCTCTGTTTTACCTTTGGCGCTCTATGTACATTGTTTTATTTATCAAAACAAAAATTTTGTGATGGACATATTCTTTCATTTCACTGAAAATGAAATGAGCCTTACTGGATTAAGTCAGTTGCTCAACAATAAAAATGTCACAATCCATCTGTGTTCACATACACGGGTATAATGCATGTATCATGGGGAACTGAACCATAGTCCATTCAACAGAATGAAGCTAAAAGTAGTAAAGAGGGAGAATTCCTTCTGAGGGACCCATTAACAATAAAATGCAAAGTTTATATTTAAGCATCTGAGAATTTAAAACTAATATCTTCAACAAGTGGTTATACAGTTCTTACTTTTGATACTCTTGTTTAATGTAAAATATACTTTCATTTGAATATTTGTTTTCAAATTAAGCATTCTTATTCTAAATAAAACTTAATAAAATAAAAACTCAAAGTACCACAAGGAGAACAAAAAATTGTATATTTATCATTCATGCTAACAGAGCAGTATAACTAAATTATTTATTTAGTAGCAAAATGTTTATTTTGGACTAATACCAGATACTTTAAAATATTTTACAATTCTTCATTATTGTAAGTACTTTGGAACCATGCTGCTACCAACTCTAAAATGTCTCTAGTAAGCATTCCCAGTTGTTATTTACCAAATACAACTACTACATAAAATAAAGTAGCAGTTCTAATATAAAAATTTATGGTTACCAAAACATTTTAAGGCTGGAAAGAACCTATGAGAAAGCACTTTTTTCATCCCTCTGTGTTTGAATAATGGCAATAATATCTTTTATAAACTAGAGGTTCAAAACTAAAAATACAAAACAAAAAATTACATTTTTGTTACATTTGTTATTGACATTTATTTTATATGGGTTCATGACACAACTCTTTCATGAACATTTTTGAGGTAAAGGGCCACAAAAATAATTTTATGCTCATGTTCCTAATAGTGGACCATTTTTGGTAATATCATCACTCAGAATGTGAATAGTACTTGAAGAAGTACAAAGAATTAATATCCTGCCTATGTTTAAAAATGTCTTATATTACCAATAAGATAACTCAGGCTGAGCAAGTAAGGTGAAGTTACTAACAGTTACGTTTAATGTGAAGCATTGAGGAAGTCCCATGAGGAGACAATTTCCTGCAAAGTATATTTTCACGGCAAGAAAATTTAGACACTAAGGCATAAACATGCAATTGTGTTTAGTTAGATACACTCTAAAGATCAGAGTATGAATAAGTGTCTATAAAATATTTGTTCTTCCAATGGGAATCAAATTCTGGGCCTTGGACATCTTAGGCAAGTACCCTACCACTGTGCTAAATGCCCAAACATGTGTGAAATATTTTTGTTTCACTTGAATATTAGTGTTCTGCTGTGGACTGAACTGTGCCACCCATCAACTTTGTATGAAGTCCTAACCCCTAGTGTCCTCAGAATATGTCTGTATTTAAAGACAGGATCACTAAAGAATTGAGAATGAAGTCATGGGGGTGTGCTAACACAGTATGACTAGTGTCCACTCCAGAAGAGATTACAATGTAGGCCTACAAAGAGGAAGTGCCATGGAAAAACCCAAGGAGGACAAGGTAGGCATCTACAATCCCCAAGGAAACAGGCTGGAGAACAAAGTCTCGTGACACCCTGATCTTGGGCTATCAGGCTACAGCACTTTAAGCAAATACAGTTTTGTTGTTGAAACCACACAGTGAGTAGTACTTTGTTGTGGTAACCCAAGCAACCTAACACCTGTTCCAACTGACAAAATTTATTGTTAGTTTTCCAAAAATCCATTGTATGATGAGGCTAATGTTGACCTTCTTCCTAGCTTCTTTTTGAACAATAGTATCAACATTATGTTGGGATTTTACTTTTAAAAACATTAATTTTAAATGCTTAAACATGCAAATGATATACCATACACATGCACACATGGATATATGTATAGAGATATATAGAAACATAATTGAATGGATCCACATAAAACTGTTACTTATAGTTTTTATTTATCCATAAATTTAGTTTTTGGTGTTATTGAAGATTGAACATGGCCTTGTACATGTTAGACAAACACTGTACACTGGGATATATCCCTAGCCCAACATGTTCTTTTAAAGAAATGCAAAAATATCTATTGTTGCCATGAAGGAATTTATAACATTCTAACAAAATAAGGATTGCTTGCAAATACAGATTTTTTTTTTAATTACTGAAAATTGTCCATCTGATTTAACAATGTAAAAATAGTTTATGACCACACTGATGGGTATAGTCAACTTTAGTAGCTCACACTGGAAATAAGGTCATCTCAACTGACTTTTATTGCTCTCTGTGAAGACTAAACTAAAGTGCATTACTGACTTTAGTCACGTGGAATATATTAAAATGTTTTTCTGATGCTACAATATTTTACAAGAGACAACAAAGTAGACACTAGAGTTTAAGACTTAAGATAAACAAGTAAGACAGGTTCATATAGAAAGGCAATCAGTATTACAGGCAAAGAAATCTCAATATCCTTTAGTAACCATATCCCTTAAAAGACATAAAACAGATAAGAAAGAACTAAATGAACAAATAAAAAAGACAAACATCAGGTAAGGGAGGAACAACAGACGACAACAACAACAACAAAATTTCAAATTATGTTTGACAAAAAACACCTAATGGAATGATTTTCAGAATCCTACCAAAGAAGAGAGAGGTCCCTTGAAGCATAACCTTAGGTTGAGGAGTTTAATGCTGAGGAAAAAGTTAAGGAAATTCTCCGAAAGAATTTTTTCATAACATTTTATTGTCAAAGAGGGTGCTGGGGAATGATGAGAGAGGGGGAGAGAGGGAGAGAGGGAGAGAGGGAGAGAGGGAGAGGGAGAGAGGGAGAGAGAGAGAGAGAACAAAAGAACAAAGGGAGGCAATAGCTTTGTGAGTAATGGTTGTTACTTCTTCATGACCTGGAAGAAGGCTAATTTGGAGCAGAAGGTCTTAGGTTTCCCATGCGGAAGCCTCAACACCCTTTTGTGATGGTGCGCCTGTGGGTCAGTTACTGACTACTGGCGAGCACTGCTACATGGCTTTCAGAATACAGGTATCTTTCTATTTAATAATTTGGTGCTGTTTGTTCAAGAATGAAATAAGCTATGTATTGTTTCTATAGGTATTATCAGTTAACTGAACAAAAAGTAAAATATCTTGGGATCTTGTTTCATAGAAATATTCTGTATCTCATTTTTTGGAATCTGCAACTTATCAAGTACCTTGGGGATCCATGCAGCTAAACCCCAGAATATAAATAGAAAAATAATGGAGAGATTCAAAAGTAATGGCTTTCAAATTTCAGCAATTTGTGTTTTTTATTCCCTGCAGGCATTTCAGGGCAACTAAATGAATCTATTTATTTATTTCAATGCTTCTACTCCATTCTCCTAACAGATTGATTATTCATTACAGAATAAAAGCTCTTTTTAAGTTAAAACTTCTACTGTTACTTTTTATGTTATTTAGGTTTAGTAGAGTATCAAGTCTTGTAATAGATAATAGGAAGAAAGCAATCAGTTTTGCTTTTACACTGCTCATAATCCATTTTAAATAAATAGATAAAATAAAAATTTACATAAATGGTAGCAAACCAAGCAGTACAAAATTAAGTGAGAAAGTGGAGAAACTGACAAGACTTCTTAGAAAATGCCACCGTGAGGCAATCCCAGCTTCCAGAGGAAACCTGAAGCAAAATTCTTACAGATGGAAAAGGAGGCAGCACTCCAGCAAGGGAGGGTAGGGAAGAACCAAGGTACGAGGCAATTGAGAATATACATATATAGTGACGATGGCGAACCTTCACTGACACAAACAGCCCGCTGTGGCACGTGTGGATAGGATCACCATCACTGACACCTGGCTACTAGGTGGACAGCAGAACCCTGACCATGATGACAAATCAGCTATGCAGTGGGTATAAATTTGCCTAAATTTCCAAGACAGATTATGTTGACTACAATTTATCTGCTCAAACTTACTGCAACCTGACATTTGGGTGCGGTCTCTTTGTTTGTTATACTACCTTTCCTACACAGCATACATCATTTCTTTTCCTGTCTTCCAGTGTTAAATATGATCACCTATCAATTGGTGTTCTAGCCCCGTCTGATCAATGCAAATGACTTACATCTAAATTAAACACCTCTTAGTCAATCAAGCTTTTTATAGCAATTCACTAGATATAAATCTTTTTCTAAAGCTCTGATGTGTTAATAAATCAGAATCTCTAGGTTTTGTTGTATGACTTCAAACAGCTCATAAAGTTCTTGAAGCAGGGGCCATGATTATAATCTCTAATATGTCTAGGATAACACTAGAAAGAAAACATTACTAAACACTGATTGACTATTCAACCAATTACTCTAAAAGCAAAATATTTTTCTAAAAATTCAAGTTCTAGTTCTTGTTTCCATTAAAATTCTTACTTATGACCTACATTATCAACTTGCTCCCCAAATTATTTTAAACTTCTCTTCTTAGTTACGCTCATTTCACCAGTTATGAAATCATCACTTTAGAAACACTATCACATTTTTTAAGGCACACATCATCTGTTCTCTCAGTTTTTCAACTATTAGCAGCGTGTGTGTGTGTGTGTGTGTGTGTGTGTTTTCCTAAAATACAAATCTGCTCCAGCAACACGAAGGTTTAAAGGCTTTTGGCAACTAGATGCCTATGGGAATAATCCAAATATCTTAGTGCAGTACATGAGGGTTTGAAAATTTCTATTTAAACTACTTTCTCAGTATTATCCAAGCAGTTCTGAATTTAAGCTTCATCTGTTTCTCCTACCTCCCAGTAACTTGTCATGCTTCTATGGCTTTATGTATTTCTTTCTCTTTATTATGTTATGAATAATGCCCCCAACATCATATCTTCTCAGAAACTCAGAAAGTGGCTTTATGTGGAAATAGATTCCATATGTTAAGGATCAAGCATTCTTTAAGAAACAGGAGATAGAGAACCACAGAAAAGGTGATTTCCAGGTGGAGGGAGAGATGGAGCAGGACATCAACAAGGCAAGGAATGCCGTGAATTGTGAGCAACTTTCAGGAACCTGGAGAAGGCATGGTTGGTTCCTCTCTCAAAACCCCAGAAAGAATTAATTTAGGCAAGATCTTGACTTTAAACAAGTAGCCTCAAAAAACTAATAGAGAACACAGATTTTTTAAGAGCTACTCAGTTCATGCTCCTTTGTTATGATAGCTATAGGACACTTAAAAATCTGGATTCTTTCACTTCTCTTTCCTCATTTCCTGTAGACAAGATTCACACAATAAGCTGCTGTTCTACCCTTACTCCCAGAGAGATATTCAGTTTTACATTTAATTGTTACTGAGTTGTCTAGTAGTTATCCGTTAATAGGTCATTTCCCCCATCGTTCTGGGAGCATCCAAGACAGGATGACACATCGTTTTTTGACTTCTAGTATGTTGTAGTGCTTGATATAACATATTATGATGAATTATTTACTGAAATATAAAAAACATAGGTATTTCAAAGTAGCATAAGCCATAAAACTTATAAAATCTTATGCTGTATTCAGTTACTGAAAAGACAGACTACATAACAAAATTATCTTTACAATGTCCATTACAGAAGTTCAAGATACAAAACAAAAATCCACCAATTTTAACCTAATATCAGATTTTTAAAATGTAAATTTAACAGCTCATTGAGAATAGCTTGGCGTAAGCATTTTTCAGCTCTGGATTCATTTACATTAACCTATTATCTGGTTCCATTACTTTATGCAATGATTATAAAGGTGACTGAATCTCAAAGAAAATAGTATCATCTGATATAAAATTAGGTTAGTCTGTGAGACTTTTAATATACAACCAAACAATGGCAGTAAAGCTTTGAGAAGCATAATTACTCAAAAAGAGAACAAAGTCATTAACAGATTTCTTTAGAAGTATGTTAGTTTCTTAAGGCATTTAAATTACTGTACCACTTCTCTGAATGGTTTTCAGAGAATGTTTGTGATCACATTAGCTATGCAGTGGGTATAAACAGGAGTTCAATGTGGTTCATATTTCACCCGTAAAGATTGTATATGCACAATTTTATTCTCAAGTTATGGAATATTTATCATTGTACTCATATTTTACACCGCAATTCACCTTTCAGTAACAGCAACATGGAACTGGGTATCTTCTAAAAATGTCAATAATGCTATTATCTTTCCTTTACTTTTGCAAACATAAATTCAGAGTTAAAGCTTCTATTAACATTTCCAATGCTTTTAAAGTACTCACACTCTGACACACACATCTTATTGAATGGTAAGAGCATAGCCATGAAGTTTTGAAGGAAACTTTCTTAATTAACTTACTTAGAACCAACATTTCTGTATCTAATCGGATTTGATTTAGATTATATATTACAAGAAACAAGTTTCACTTACTGGAGAAAGCAGCTCAAAATAGAATTATATTCATACCAAATGACATGTTTTTTTTTGTTTCCTTAACTTATTAATGAAATAAATATAAAGAATACCACCAGTCTATAAAATAAAAATAAGCAGCAGATACACAAATACACATCAAAAATATATGATACATAAAGCCTTAATAGCCATTTATCATTTACTGAAAATTCAGAAGGGCCTTATACAGTACTACACTGTACCAGGCATCTGAAACAACAGGACATCTTGTCTTCAGATTACTATTTAGTTCGACTAGATACAAGAGAACAGTACTAAACTTTAAAAGAAACAGTGATCTACAACATGAGTATCTTAAGAAAACATATTTAACTGGAAATCCAAATCCAAAATCATTACATATAACAAATAGAATAAAATGGATACCATAAATACAGTCAGGAATTCAAGGCTTACAAGCAGGAAGGGACACATAGTTCTACCTGATTAGGAAAAAGACTTGGAGCGTGAAGGACGGGATGACAGTAAAGAAACTATTTCTGTGATATCTAAAAAGCACACCTGACTAAATGTGACTCATTCACCATCACCAGTGAACCAAGTAGCACCACCAAAGTGATACAGAAAGACAAGTGTTTTCTAATCACATACAGTGACGTTTACAGTATGAACTCTTCTAAGGAACATTTTGTCAGAGCAAGTTATTAATAGTTTAGTATGAATCACTTTAAATGTAGTTTGGTAGCTCTAACATAATACAAAAACTGATCACAGTAACAGAAAAGATTTTATCAGAGTATACATAGATTTATGCATACTTCAATGCATAATACATTAGCATAAAGATATATAATAGCATATATATATATAAGTTTTTATAGGGGTGTGTGTGTGTGTGTGTATATATATATATTTACATTTAAGTAATTTAATTCATCCTGACTTCCACAAATGGTTTCTGTCTCTGAAAATGAAGAGATGTTGGATTGATTTTCATCAACAATAATTTAAGCAGTCTTAAGGGTTTATATTTATAATATTTGAAAATCTAAGTTTTTCCATAATAAATCTTTTTTAAAATGAACATAACACCAACAAGCTCTGTCTTTAAATTATCATTGAAGAGATGGGCTATGAAAACATGTAAATGTAAATAATAATACCATAATAAAAAAAGCCTTAAAATATGAGATGTCATACAGGAATACCTAAAATATTAGAAAATAAATGATCTACAGCATAAGGACTGTTTTTTTTCTAAGAAAAGAGGAAGCCAGAGCGAATTGAAAGAATAAAAGACAGATAAACAAGATGAACTAAATTCTAATTGCTTTGTAACAAGTTGCTGTGTGGTTCTGGGCAAACCACTAAAGCCCAGTGGTCACCATTTGATGTAAACATTCAAATGATTAATGCAAAGATCCTCTGCTTCCAAAATTATATGGTAAAGTTTAGTGCATTTTCCGTTTAGGATAAGAAAAAGGGGAAGTTCACTATGAGTGTTCATTTAATTTTACATAAACATACTTTTTGGTTTTCAATGTAAAAATAAAATATAAAAACTGTTCTTGGAGTTGTTTCTAAATAGAATTTGTCTCTAGTTCTAATGTAATAGAAATGTATATAATAATCAGTAAGGGATAAAACATTAGGACTGTAATCCACAAGTTACCCTGGGGTAAAACATACCCCAAAATGTTGTGGGCAGGTAATCTCAGGGAAAACTGGAATTAGGAATACAGCGTTATTCTATGTGCCAAGCATCATCCAGCTGCTTCAAAAAAAAATATGATGGAGAGACAGACACAGTGTGACTAGAGAAATGGAAAGCAAAAAGTGAGGAAATGAAGCAAAGTTAAGTCATTTTTAACTGGCAGTTATGTATCTTGTGGAGAACAGCTCATGGGGTTCAGTTTATTACTTGCATAAACTCAGTAAGACCTAGGAGCCAATACAGCTATGTTTTTGTGGAGGCGTATCTCATGCTCTTGGGTAGGAAGAACCAATATAATGAAAATGGTCATTTTTCCAAAACTGTTATACAGATTCAAAGCAATTGCAATCAAAATTTCAATAGCATATCTCACAGAGTTAGAGAAAATAATCCTACAATGCATCTGGAATCAGAAGAGACCTAGAATAACAAAGGCAATCCTGGGCAACAAGACAAGACAGGGGCCATCTGAATTCCTAACTTGAAATTACACTATAATGCTTCTGTGATAAAAAATAAATTAAAAAAAAAAACAAACCCAAACAGTATGGTACTGGTAAAAAAAAAAAAAAACCTGAAGATCAACGGAACAGATTAAAAGATGCAGAAATAACTCTAGACACTAAGCCACCTTATCTTTTACAAAGATATACAGTCACTGGAAAAAAGATAGCCTCGTTAATGAATAGTGCTGGAAAAACTGGCTCTACAGATGCCAAAGATTAAAACTGGACCCACTTCTTTCACCAGGCACTAAAAGCTCTTAATAACAGAAATATTAAATCTGATGGAAGATAGTGTAAAATAAACCTTTGAAGACATTGGTGTAGGTAAAAACTTTATGAATAAAACTCTGACTGCAAAGGAACTATCACAAAGAATCAACAACTGAGATCTCATCCTATTGAAAAGCTTTTGCATAGTAAAAGAAATCACAAACAGACTGAAGAGATAACCCACAATGTGGAAGAATATGTTTACCAGCTGTACCTCAGAGGATTACTATCAAGAACATACAAAGAACTGAAAAAAAATCAGTCCTCCCAGATTTAAAAACCTAATCCAAAAACGGGCACCTGAGATGAATACACACTTCTCAGATGAAGAAATACAAATAGCAATTAAATATGTGAAAAAATGCTCAACACCAGTGGTTACTCAAGAGATGCAAATTATAACAACACTGAAATTCTACCTCAGCATCGAAAGAGTGGCTATTATTAAGAAATCAAACAATAACAAATGCTGGAGGAGATTTGGGGAAAAAAGAACCCTTTTCTACTGTTGGTGGGAAATACAGACTGGTGCAACCTCTGTGGAAATCAGTATGGAGACTGCTTTAAACACTAGAACTGGAGGTCCTACTCATCCCAGCTATTCCCCTTCTGGGTATGTTCCCAAAAGA
The DNA here is from genome assembly GCA_004027295.1 of Dolichotis patagonum. Classification (NCBI taxonomy): domain Eukaryota; kingdom Metazoa; phylum Chordata; class Mammalia; order Rodentia; family Caviidae; genus Dolichotis; species Dolichotis patagonum. Next base: position 11,454 of record PVJX010004611.1, read on the forward strand.
ATTAAAAGCATCTTACCGCAGTGATATATGAGTACCCATGTTTAAAGCAATATAATTTGTAATAGCTAGAAGCATTTAGGTTGGCAAGAATCTAAATGTGCATCAACTGTGGAATGGATAAAAAAGATGTGATATTTTGTTTTTTATTTAAGAGAAAAAAAGACAGACAAGAAACACAAAAAGCAAAAGAGACAAACAACAACAAACCCCAAACAATAACAGTATATATTTTCAAAACAAGATAGGAGTCTAACAATGGTTGTACTATTACAAAGGTCTGCTTATATTACCAAGTATAGACTTGTAAAATTGATCTTATCATATGAATATCAACTGTTCTTTTCCAAGAACTAATACAGTTAGTAGTATAGTCATTTTAGCTATCTTATGTGCATGTGTTTGTCTTTTTCATTTTCCCTTCATTCTTTCCTCCTTTCCCCTTTCCAAGTTACTTTTTGTCTTTGGGCAATTTCTTACACTTACACAATAAGATGTAGTGTTTTTGTACGATGGAGTACTACTCAGCCATAAAGAAGAATAAACTGGAGACTTTTGAAGGCAAATGGATGCACCTTGAGATCATACTCATAAGTGAAATAAATAAGACATATGTATAAACACTGTATTGTCTCACTAGTGTGAGGTGAAAGAAGTGACATGCATATGTGTGTGTGTATATAATGTATATATAACATATATGTTGTATATAATATTATATATATAAATATATAATATAATATTATATATATAATATTAATATATAATATTATATATATAAAAGCTAGTTATACTACTGATTTTTCTGAGTTCACTGAAAAGAAAGATTTGTGGTGATATTGTGATACTGTCCGGACAAATGAACACAGATGTCTTGTGCTCTGGGTGAATGATATGGGAATGTAATGTGCAATGCATATACCATTGTTGTCCCCTGATTGATGTGTTTTGAAATTTTTTTCTCTTTGAAACAAAGTGAATTTGAAAAAAATAAAGTTTATATCTACAACTCTGAATTCATAAGTTTGTATCTACAACTCTGAATTCATAAAGTGAAGACAATTCTTTGTCTAATGATAGGAAGCCATGAAACTAAAATGAGGTTTTGCCATAATTTGGGAAATCAACACATGATTCACTCTGTACTCACGTACTATTGGATAAATTAAATAAGTAATAATACAGCTTCAATGTTTTCTCCTTTGCATAGCTCTTTTCAGTCTCGAGAAAAAGACTACTAGAGTTAAAAGATGTGTGTCTCTCCTTTAATAGTTAATTACTGAAGGACAAAGGATTCCTCAAGGAAATAAGACATCAAAACTATCTACGTATTTAGGCAATTGCCAATAGTATTTTTTATTATCTTATTTGAAACCACTAACTCTTTCATGGAAAATTACTTCCAGAATACAAGCTCATTTTTCTCTTTTAACTTGGAAAAAGTAATTGTTGTATTCTAAATTAATGAAGACAATATTATTCTCAGCATCACCCACAAAACAGTTTCAACTGATCTCTAGAACACCATTACAATCATTTTCAACTGTCTAGTAAAGCTTAAACCAAACAAGCCAGGAGTTTACAGTCTGAGGTAGTAATTAGAAAAGTTAAAGGTCATTTTCTTTCTGTTGTTTTTGTTTCAGTTTGTGATTTTAAGTAATGTAAGTCTGGTACTCAGAAAGTAAGCAGATACCTCTACTCCTTCTCATTCAGAACACATTTTCAGAATAGTATTCAACTTGAATACTGGAGTTATTAAGAGTGACATGAAAAATTATACAAACAGAGAAAAGTAATCAGTATGCCAAGGCATTAGAAACTTGTGATACAAGTGAAGAAAGTAGAAATGACTTGCCTGGAAAGAGTCCAGTAACATAACCTACCTTGAATATTTGTCCAACTGACATGAAGAACTTAACAGAAATTTATTCCATAAGATCACAGACACGGGACAAAATTTTGGCTTAACATAAACAACTTTGCAACAAATAAAGATTTCTAAAGACAAACGTGGCTGTCTCATGAGAAAGCAAATTTCCTATCATCTAAAATTAAGTTGTTTGAGAAGAGCTTGACAACTATTTTTTAACATGGATACCTTAAAAGAGTTTCTCACTCAAATTGAGGAGTCTGGTTTCCTAACTATTGGAGTCCCTCCCATACATAATATCTATGGAAAGCCTTTGAAGAGTAAATACCAAAGTAAAAAGAAATTCCATAAAAATAAGCCCTTTCTGTCCTTGAAAATAAAATCTCTCTACTTTTCCTTCGCAAACACACTGTTAGTTACTTATATAATGGTTCTATTCTCATCACAATGCTATTATCTTGGTAGCAGCCTTAATAACTTGAAATTCATCAACAACCTCTTAACTTATCTCAGAGGACTGAGATCATCTGTGTCAACATGACTTAGTAGTTTGTTCAAGGAAATCTTTGCCTGGCAAAGATAAGACTATAAACCAAAGAAATAACCTCACTGTTTGCTTCAGTAAATTTGTACAGACCAATTTATCATAGATAACAGTCCACACACCTGGGTAAACAGCTTACTTTAAGATGTTCACCTCTCAGTGTCCAACAAACCTACACTATTTCTATCATAAAATTTGCCAATCCACATTAACTACCCACATTGAAAATCCCACTGCAAACCATTTAAGCCAAGATCCTCTACCTGTATCATCCCTGGAGGAATAAAGACAAAACAGAGTAGTAAAAGTGCAAGAGAAGGCCAAATTCACTTTTGCAACAAACCCACTCTCCCAATAATGAGCTCACATTAATCCACTCAGGTCATGCCTCTCAATACTGCTGCATGGAGGATTACGATTGCAATACATTTACTGTGAGGGACACCTTCAAATCATGGCACAAGGTATTAAAAAAAATCTTCAAACTCAAGAACCTCCTATTAATTAACAATGCCTACAATATGCTTTCTGACTCTTTTTACATGATGCACGCACAGGTATAGGAAGAAGACAACTGTAGAATCTATCAGAGAGGGAAATGGACAAGGTACCAGACAGCTGTGGGGAAAGGAATGGTCTGAATTTGATATTATAGAGATACATAAATAGATCAAAATGTACATTTTAGATCTGTGTGTGACACTGTTTCTGTATTTTCCTTCCATAAAACTTTCTATACATTAATGCAAACATTTTTGACTCCAGAGAAGATGCATGCATTTTCCTTCTCTGGTTGAATGCTGCCAAAACCCTTGGAAACAATATGCACAACAAATCTAACATTCTGAAAGGCAAACAGAAGAAAGTTCCTGGTAGCAACCTCAGAACCCAGGAACAATACAGTGAGTTCCTTGGCTCTTCATTTCAAATATTTCACGCTTAAGGATGCCATGCTTAAGGCCACAGGACCAAGGAAGCATCCACACTGCCCCCAGCTAACACCACTGTGGACTTGCACCTGAGCCCAGACGACCTAGAAAGAGCATACCCAACCTCCCAGCCAACACCACCATCCTGCAGGCCCCCACATCAACCTGGAAGACCCTGGAACCCAGTGCTCTACCTCCAGTCCCTCAGTTCTCCTTAGTACAAGGCAACGGAGTTGACAACCAACTGACTTGACTGAGGAAGACACTAGCAACCAGGACAGTCTTGCTTCAAGACTGAGGTAATACCCTTCCACAGAGCCTGAGTGAGAGGCTGCCTTGGGAGACAGGCTTGGAGGTGGTAAGGGAAATAGGGACCTCCAGGGATCCTCTGGGAGTTGGAGGCTCAGACCATGCTCTGCTGTGGGGGGGCAGGATTAGTGGAAATAATCATCAGAGGGGTAGTCTTGAAAAAAAATCCAATTGTAATAGGTAAATATAAGGGGAGCTTAATTGGCCTCAATAAAATCAGAATCCTCTTTGTTGACTGGCTGTTCAAGAGTGGTCCCTAGAGTTTGTCAATATCCACTTGACATATGACGTCACTGTTGTTACTGAACTTACTACCAGAGACAAGGTAACATAGTAGCGGCCTGCAATTATCTCCCTATGCCAATACATGGATCCCCTGCAGGATCATAAGATGTCCTGTGGCTTGCCTGCAAAGAACAGGGCACTGGGTCAATGAAATTGCAAATCCCAGCACAAAAGACAAACAGAAACATCAAACAGCAAGCCACCAAAATACTTCCTAAAACTCTCAAATCTCCCATAACTTGTATAGGGGGTAAAGCGGAGGAAGAATTCATAAGCTACACAGCAGAAAGGTTTGAAATGATCCTTATGAAAGTAAAACAGTTTTATAAGGCACTTGGAGAATTTAAAGAAGATATAACAACCATCATACAATGACCACAAGAAAACAAATGATCAGCAAGTTTAGGGAATACACTAATAAGCAGGTAGGGGAGCAAAAGAAAAGAGATATAAAACATGAATGCACAGAAAAGAATGGGAGTCCACAAAGAAGTTGCAAACATAAATCTATGTTGTCAACAACATTCTAAAAGTATGAGAAGCAGAAGTGATCAATGTGAAGACCTAGAGAAGAGGGTTATGGTCAATGCTTAATTAATGAGAGCAGTGTTAACAAGGGAACATGAAAAATGGATCCAACAATTCCTAGACGTCTCAAATAGCTCTAGTATAAGACTAACTGAAATTAACAAAAAAGTGAGAAGACACCACAAAGGACATAAAAATCCTGTTTATACAAGTAATAGCAGGAAATTTTCCAGACATGGAAAAATAATTTAACATACAAAGAAGCATACAGAACTCCTAATACCCATGATTAGGGGGGAAAAAAAAAACAGTTCACAGTCACATAATAATGATAATACCATTTTGTGCTGTACACAAAAACACAAAACAGGTTTTCTCTAACAATGAATCACCTATAAATGAAAACCAATCAGAAGTACAACAGATTTCTCAACACAAACCTTAAAGGCAAGGAAAGCATGGAATTAAGTATATCAGGTCTTAAAGAAAATAACTTCTATTTTCTTTACAGACTATAACTTCTATACAGACTATTATATCTTCCAAGCTTATCTTTCAAAATTAATGGAGAAATAAGATACTTCCAAGATAAAGTAAAGATAAGAAATCTATGACCACCACACCAAAGAAACACTCCTAAAAACTTTGAAGGACCTCCTCAAAAGAGACAATGAACCTAACAAGGCCATAAGATCTGATAAAAATGAATATATGAGGTAGGGATAGTAATTAGGTAGAAGGAAAAGAGAGCAAAACAGCAACAGAAAATTAATACAATGTCAGGTACAAGTCTACACCCATTAACTATAACTATGAATGTAAATGGACTTTACTCGACAATCAAAAGACACAGTAGCAGACATCAAGAAACAAAATCCAATGGTATGCTATATATAAGAAGCACACTAAACACACACACAAAAAATTCATAGATTACAAATTGAAGGACGAAAAACACTATTCAACATAATAAGAACCTGAAAACAAGCAGAAGCAGCTATCGTATTTTTAGACAAAGAGAATTTCAAGTGAAAGCTGATTAAAAGAAGCAAAGAAAGACAACACATATTGGTAAATGGAACTATTCAATAGGAAGAGATAACAGTTACAATCATATGCATGAAATCATGGCATGACCAACTTCATAAAACAAACTCTAATGGACATAAAGGATCAGACAAACATCAATACAATTATATTTAGAGTTCTCTAAACCTTATTACAAATACATCAACCAAACAAAAAAATCAACAAAGAAATATAAAAACTGAACCACACTTTTGAACAAAAGGCCCACCATCAAGAACAAAATGTACCCTCTTTTTGGATGAATGTGAAATTTTCTCCTAAGTAAACCACATACCAATAAATATAGCATGCCTAGGCAAATACAAAACAATTGAAATTTTACCACGCTAGATTACAATTTTACTATTACTAGATTACAATGCAATGAGACTAGAACTCAGTAGCAAAAGAACCCACAGATACTATGCAAACATATGGAAATTAAACAATACAATCTTGAATAATCAACAGGTCACAGGAGAAAATTAAGAAAGAAATAAGACAGTCCCAGAATTAAATAATGCCAGCACAACATGCCAGAACTTATGGGACACAACAAAAGCAGTTGTACAAAGGACATTTATAATGGTGAATCTTCACATGAGAAAAATTGAATGAGCCAAATTAATCTAAAGACATGTTATAATGTCATAGATAAAACAAGAAACCTTCAAACCCTAAGTTTGTACAAGGTAGGAAATTACAAAGATCAGAGCAGAAATAAGTGAGATGGAGATTAAAAAAATACAACAAATCAATGAATCAAAGATGTGGTTCTTTAAATAAAAGACAAACTCTTAGCAAATTTTACCAAAAAAGTGAAGAAAAGATATACATTAATGCAATTAGAAATGAAATACAATGAATAATGCAAAAATTTAGAAAATTATTAGTGACTATTTCACAAACATATATGCCAAACAACTGGAGAACTCAGAAGAAATAGAGAGGTGACTATATATGTGTGTGTGTGTGTATACATGTATATATATATATATATATATATATATATATACTGCCAAAAACTGAACAAAAACTTAAAAATCTTAAACAATTCAATTAACAGGTAATGATTAAAGAAGTAATAAGAAAAATTACCAAGTAAGAAAAACCCGGAACCTGATGGATTCATAGCCAAGTTGTACAAGAACTTCAGAGGAGATCTAACACTAATATTCAACCTTCTTAATTAAATTGAGGGAAGGAGCACTTCCAAAATCATTGTTCAAAGCTAACGTTATCCTAATCTCAAAACAAGGAAAGCATTCAACCAAAAGAGAACTTTAGGATAGTTTCCCTAATGAATGTAGATACAAAAAATCCTTAACAAGATACTAGGAAACAGAATACTGGCAAATCATCAAAAAGATCACACACCATGACCAAGCTGGCTTCATCCTAAGGATGAAAGGATGATTCAACATACACAAGTCAATAAGTAATTAGTCATATGAACAGAAAGACAAAAATCACATGATCATCTCCACAGATGCAGAAATAGCCATTAACAAAATCCAACACACATTAATGATGAAAAGCCTGAAGAAAATAGCTTAGGAAGGTCCTTATTTCAAAATTATAAAAGCCTTTTATGATCAACCTATTCCCAACATCATATTAAATTTTTTCTAAAACCAAGAAGAAAGCAAAGATGTCTACTATCACCAGTCCTATTAAACACAGTCCTCAAAACATTAGACACAGCAACCAGGTAAGAAAAATATATTAGGGCTTTGTATATAAAAGGAAAAGTCACAATATTACTTCCAGATTGGATCCTTTGTTTGCAAGACCCAAAAAACTCCATTAAAATACTTCTAGATTTGATAACCGAATTCAGCAGTGTTGTAGAATATCAAATAAACACAAAAATCAACAGCATTTCTACACACTAATAATGAACTCACTTAAAAACTAGAAAAGCTATCATTAAGAATACCACCAAAAAATTAAATACTTAAGATATTAACCTAAGAAGGAAATGAAAGACCTCTATAATGAAAATAACATGAGACTGAAAAAAATAAGAAAATCAGAAGATGGAAAAATATTCCCTATTCTTGCTGAGGCAGAATCAAGATAATCAAAATGGCTATAGTACTTCCAATACTTACATATAGATTTAATGCAATCTTAATCAAAATATAATATCATTTCTCACAAAGCTAAAGAAAACAATCCTAAAATTTAAATGAAATCAGAAGAGACCCAGAATTGTAAAAGCAGTTCTGGGCAACAAAAGTTAAAGCAGGTGGCATCACAATCTGAAACTTGAATTTAAATTATAAAGCTACAGTGACTAAAACAGCATGGTACTGGCACAAAAAACAGGCATGTAGAACAATGGAATAGAATAGAAGAAATAGAAACAACCTCAGGTAATACAGCAATTTGATCTTAGAAAAATGAACCAAAAACATACACTGGAGGCAAGATAACCTCTTTAATAAGTGGTACTGAGAAAACTGGATATCCACAGGCAGAAGATTGAGTTCTACACCAATATACTGTACATTACCATGTACTAAACTAAAATCAAAATGAAGCAAAGATCTAAATGTTAAAAGAACTTAATTTATTGGAAGATAAAACAGGTACAACTCATGAAGACACAGTATTGTATAGCAAGAACTTTCAGAACAGAACTTCAAATGGCACAAGAAATAATACTGGGAATCAACAAATGAGATCACATCAAATTAAGAAGTTTTTGTACAGCAAAGGAAACAGAGTGAAGACACAGTCTAAAGAATAGGAAAAAAAATTGCCAGGTATTCCACAGACAGAGGACTAGTATCAAAAATGTATAAAGAGCTCAAAAAACCAGAACATCCAAAATAAAAGACTCAAATAATGGACAACTGAGAATATTCTGAGAATAGACACTTCTCAAAAAAAGAAACACAAATGGCCAATAAGTACATGAAAAAATGCTCATCATCACTGACCATCAGAGAAATCCATATTAAAACTACATTGAGATACCACCTTGTCCTAGAAAGAATAGCAATCATCAAAAAATCTAAAGACAAATGCTAGAGAGGATGTGAGGAAAAGGGAACTCAAAATTAATATAGATTCCTCAAAACACTGAAAACAGAAATTCCACTGTCTCAGCTATGACCCTTCTAGGTATCTTCCCAAGAGTTAAAATCACCATATTACAGGTATACACATGTACCACTGTTTATAACAGCATAATTTATAATAGCTAGCTCTTGGAAACAGTGTATATATCCATCAGCAGATGACTGGGTAAGGAAAATGCGGTATGTATATCCAATGCAGTACTCCATTGTCATAAAGAGCATTCACAGGTAACTGAACACAACTTAAGAACATAATGCTAAGTGAGCTCAAAAATAAATAGCATTCCTGTTCAAAAACAAGAAACTCAATGAGAGAGAAATTATGGAAATATCGCCCTTCACAATAACATCTAAAAAAATGAAATACTTAGGAATCAACCTAACTAAGAATGTAAAAGACCTATATGCTGAAAATTATACTATGCTAAAAAGTAGATTGATGAGGATATTAGAAAATGGAAGGATATTCCTTGTTCTTCGCTAGGAAGAATTAACATTGTGGAAATGGCCATACTCCCAAAACTGTTATACAGATTTAACACAATCCCAATCAAAATACCATTGACATAACTCACAGATCTAGAGAAAACACTCCTAAAATTCATTTGGAAACACAAGAAACCAGGAATAGCAAAGGCAATTCAGGGCAATAAAGCCAAGGCAAGAGGCATCTCAATTCCTGACTTGAAACTGTACTACCAAGCCACAGTGATAAAATCAGCATGGTACTGGCAAAGAAATAGACTTGAGGATCAATGGAACAGATTAGAAGATGCAAGTATAAGTACACAGATACTCAGCCACCTGATATTTGACAAAGGGGCTAAACATATTCACTGGAAGAAGGATAGCCTCTTTAATAAATGGTATTGGAAAAATTGGAAAAATGCAGAAGACTGAAACTAGATCCATGCCTATCACCATGCACAAAACTAAAGTCTAAGTTGATCAAAGACCTATACATTAAAACAGAAACACTAAATCTACTGGAAGATAAGGTAAGTAGAAATCTTGGAGATAGGGGTAGGCAGAGAATTCATGAACAAAACACAAACTGCACAGGAAACACTTCAGAGAATCAACAACTGAGATCTCATATTATTGAAAAGTTTCTGCACTTCAAAATAAATCACCAACAGAGTGCAAAGAAAACCCACAGAATGGGAAAGAATTTTAGCCAGCAACCCCTCAGACAAAGGACTTATATCAAGAACATATAAAGAACTGAAAAAACATCAAGCCGCCCAAATTCAAAGACCCTCTCCAAAAATGGGTATCTGAGATGAACACACAGTTCTCAGGAAGATATACAAATGGCAAATAAATACATGAAGAAATGTTCACCATCACTGGTCATTTGAGAAATGCAAATTAAAACAACACTGAGATTTCATCTCACTCCGGAAAGAATAGCTGCCATCAAGATATCAACTGATAACAAATGTTGGTGAGGCTGCGGGAAAAAGGAACACTGCTCCACTGTTGGTGGGAGTGTAGACTGGTGCAGCCACTATGGAAATCACTATGGAGATTTCTCAGAAGACTAGGATTGGAAGCTCCATTCAACCCAGCTATTCCCCTCCTGGGTATTTTCCCAGAAAAACTATGAAGGTCATATCACAGTGATATATGTACACCCATGTTTATAGCAGCACAATCTGTAATAGCTAAAATCTTGGAAACAACCAAGATGCCCATCAACCGCAGAGTGGATGAAAAAATGTGTTTTTAATACAATGGAATATTACTCAGCTATGAAGGATTATCTTGAGGCCTTTATCGGTAAATCGAGACAACTTGAGACTATCCTCATTAGTGAAATAAATAAAAAACCAGAAAAGTCTAGAGTTTTAATAAAACCAGTGAAATATACAAGGGAGGGAGAGTGGAAGGAGGAAGAAAAAGATGGGGTAGAGGAGGAGAGATGGAGGTTTCTTGAAAGTTTCTGTAACTGTGGTGGATGGAATTGCCTGAAGAAAAATGAATGAAAAATACTTTCTCTGAAATGAGAATACTTTTAGTAATGACATCATAGATAGTAATGAAATCATAGTTAGTAATGAAATACAGATTACAACTAAGTGAAGAGTTCTTAGAGCTAAGTTACTGCTAGTTAGATTCACAGGACATTTCAATAACCTTGTTAGTCATTTAAAATATTCTGAATATGAGTCTTGGTTTAGAAATTTATTAAGCAACAATCAAACTGGAGAATAATGTTTCTCATTACTAAAACAATGTGATCAATATAAGAAAAAAGCAAAGACCTACCATAGTCAAAGACATAAAACATTTTCATATAATAATGTGAGAGTGGTGTAGCATCAGGTACTAAAATGACCTAATGGCACATATTATTGAGATGTAATAGCTTCACAAAACTAAGGTACCACAGGTACATCTCAATGATTAGGCACACATTTTACCTTAATATTTAAGGTTTCGGATAGTTTGTATTAATCAAATAGCTACAGGATTCTTGAAGATGATGTAGTGGCATTGCACTAAATGCAGTCTTAAACGTTTTTAAATATCCTTAACTTTTTAAAAGAATGGATTATTTTCAGGCCAGATATGAAAAGAAACTATGGAAATTAAACTACATATACAACTAAATTGAATCTGTCAGATATGTATTCCAAAGACAGAGCACAGTGGTGTAGTAAAATCTCCTATAATGAAAACCATTTCTAATGATACATAGCTTACATTTTGAACTTGAAAATATAACTTGAAGATTTAATAAGTATATAAAGGGAGGATCTAATCTCAGACAGAATATATAGTTGCCACTTATTTCATGTTCCCTCTACTGTGAAATGATTGTTTTCATTCTTTCAGTGAGAGAAGACAATAAAGTTACCTAACTTTCAGAGCTTTTGACAGATTCTTCCAAGATTTGATGTAGGACATAATAATTTTATTTTGTAGCAGAAATAAAGTATTTATATTCACAGTAATTGCTTCTTTGGGAGACAAAGCATTTTTGCATTATTAACAGAGTAGCTTTGCTAGTGCATCTAATTAAAACTCATTTTGGGAACAAAGTTTACCTTGAATATTATAAATAACAGTTTTTTTCCATGTTACACTTTTAAAGAATAAATATTTTAATTTATAGCAATGACAAGTAATATTCTAAATTGTTTTTAAATACTTCATCTATATAATGTCTGTATCTTAACTTACAGTTTCTATAAGTCTAAATCAAAGGTTTTCTGAATAAATCTCAAAATTTTAAAAGAGATTAAACTTTATCATAGGTAAATTACAACTAAACAATCACAACTGTATTAGATAAATTGTTCACTATATTAAATATAGATGTCATTAAAACTAGAGATAATTTCATAATAATAACCTTTATCTTCTAAATAGTCTCCTAGAGTTGGTAAAACAGTGGTGTCCTAGAGTTAGTAAAACAAAATAAATATAAATCACGTACTTTCTCAGATTACTTCAAAACCAAGCGAACATAATATAACACAAAATAAAATGTTTGCTGTTTTATAAATATGTAGAGAAACAGGCAGTACTATTAACCTAAAGACTAAAATACATGTAACTTATTACGTGTAGTTTGGGTGCACTTGACTCAACAAGTATGCTCTGTCTTACAAAGAGGATTATAAAGATGACTAATATTCTGACTTTGGGAATCAATATATTTTCATTTATAGTAGATACAATTATACAAAAAAGGTGGGATTAGATGAAACAATATGAAAGAAATTCAGAATACAACTTCATACTCATCCAAGAAAATTAAGAAATGACTTCATCAAAAAGTGGTACTTTTAATTGATCCAAATCAAAAGGTACATGGTGGCATGAAAAAGTAGAAGAGTTACAGGAAAGTGACTGAGTGAAACTCAAGAGAGTCAGTGACCATGTAAAATTCAAAAATACTGGAAGTTAGAAAATAAGTAGCAAAAACAGAGCATGCCAACACCTAATGCAGTGTGGCCTGGTGGGAAGGGAATCTCCCTTTCTGCACAATGTAAGCACGCAGACCCTACTCCTGGAACAATCTGCAGTTTAAAGGAAGGGAGACCTGAGCTCTGTGTAGTGAGCTCATATGGGAGAAGGTCTCGACATAATAAAGAGTATGTATGACACACTAAAGTCAACATCATACAAATTGGGGAAAAATTGAAAGCCCACCTGTTGGGCATGATGGCATATGGTATGATCCCAACACTTGGGTGGTTAAGGCAGGAGGACTGCTGTGAGTTTCAGACCAGCCTGAATGACACAGTGAGTTTAAGGCCAGCCTTAGACACACAGTGGAGCCTTATTGAAAGAAGGAAGGAAGGAAGGAAGGAAGGAAGGAAGGAAGGAAGGAAGGAAGGAAGGGAGGGAGGGAGAGAGAGAGAGAGAGAGAGAGAGAGAGAGAGAAAGAAAGAAAGAAAGAAAGAAAGAAAGAAAGAAAGAAAGAAAGAAAGAAAGAAAGAAAGAAAGAAAGAAATTCTCTAAAAATCAGGAATGAGACAAGGCTATCTACTATCTCTACTTGTTCAGTATGCTACTTGATAATTAGAGCAATTAGGCAAGAGAAAGAAATAAAATGAATACAAATAAGAAAGTAAGAGCTCAAAATATCTCTATTTGCAAACAAGATGGTCCTGTTATTCATGACCCAAAAAATTACGCCAGAAGACTTTTAGATTTGAGGAACAAATGCAGCAAAATGGCAGAATACAAAAACACCAGCTGCTCAATACACCAATAATGAATCCACTGAATAAGAAATCATGAAAACAGATCCATTCACAGTAGATTTAAAAATAATACACCTAATCCAAGAGGAAGAAGGCTCTACAAAGAAACGTGCAGAACACTAAAGAAAGGAAGTGAAGAAAAGACTAAAAGAAAAACTTCTCATGTTCAGGATCAACAGCATTAATGCCTTTAAAATGGTTACATTACCAAAAATGACTTAAAATAGATTTAAAGTAATCCTCATCGAAATACCAAGGACACTGTTTAAAGAAATAGAAAACCAAAAAAGACCCAGAATATCAAAAGTGATCCCCAGCAAACACAGCAATGCAGAAGTTATAATACTTGACTTAAAATATATACAACAGTGCTGTAGTGACAAAAATACTGTGGTAGTGTGATAAAACATGCATAAACCAATCGAACAGAATAAAGTAATCAGAAATAAACTCACACAGCCATGACCATCTTCTTAACAAAGGGTCCAAATACACACATCAGAGAAAAGAATGGCTGTTCAATAAGAGATACTGGAAAAACCGAATGTCCATATGTACAAGATTGACAGTAGTTTCCTAACTCTTAAGGGTACAAAAATCAATTCAAGATGCATCAGGAGTTTCCAAAGATGGTGGACCGGTAGGTAGCAGGAGAGAGATCCTCTCTGAGAGAGACAGCTTAAATGCCAGTATTTAACACCCTGGAGAGACCCAAACAGAGAGAGATGGACTCTCTCAACCCAGAAAGAAACTAAAGTTAAAAAAACCGCTCAAATATAAGGTCCCGGGGCTACCATTAGTGAAGCTAAGATCAGCAAGCACAGCGCCCTCCTCAAGCTGCCTGAATTCCTGCCCGAGAGTGACCTGACGGACTGAACTGCGCCAATGCGACTGGCTTGAGCGGCCGGAGCGTGGAGCTGAACATCCCTTTGTGCGGCTCACCCAGCTCACCCAGACCAGGCCCTGCACACGACCCACCCAGAGGCACTGTGAATTTGTGCCCCAGCCGCACTGAAGTCGCAGGTCTAGGAGCCCAGCAGTTCTCAGGGACTGGCATCAACACGCGGTGAGTGATGGGAATAAGACCCTCTCACGGGAAAGGGGAAATCGACTGGAAGACATGATGGATTTGGGCAGGACGATCTTTACTCCATAAGGAAGTGGCTTCAGTTGGTTGCTCCCCTCGCTGAGCAGACTGATGGAATCTGCTTGGATTGGGCAGTGCCCCTGGCCAGCACCCATGGGTTGCTAGAAGCTAATTTCCTGAGCACAGCTGCACACAGATGCAGTGAAGGCTTGCAAAGGTTGACAGCCCTGGAGGGGAGGAGCCAGTGCACACTGCCTGTGCTTCAACGTGAATCTCCGATAGCAGAAGGCAGAGGGCAGAGCTCCTAGCCTACGCCCTCTAGAGGAACTTTAACTAACAAGAAAAGGGGCTGGAAATTGCACTATACACTTGTATGGAAGGAACCAAAAACATGACAAGAGGGAGAAATGAGAAAAAACCCCAGCCCCCAACCCTGATAACATTGATCCAGGGGATGTAAATACAAAAGAGACTGAGGGCAGCAAACATGCAAAATCAAACAAAGCGTATCAGACATAAAGAGATATCTTCAGGACCTCGTAAGCGGGATCAAAACTGAAATATTAATACAAATTAAACAAGAGATAAGTAGACTAATAAAGAAAGACTGGGCACCTCTCAAGAAGACACAGACAGAAGAATGGAGGAACACAAAAGGAGAGAAAGGTTTAATGAAGAATACAAAAAAAACCTAGAATTCATGAAGCAAATTCAAAGAGATTATCAGGAAACTAAAGACTCCGTAGAAAATTGGCAAAACTGCTTGAAAGAAACCAAAGATAGACTATCAAAAACTTAACACATGCTTACAATATGTGATCATAAAAGGGAAGATCTCTTAAAAATAACAAGGGAGCAGGCAGTAACAATTGGAAGCCTAGAGGACGACAAGAGGATCTATAACTTAAGAATAAAGCATGTGAATGAAGAAGCAGGAGTCAAAACAGAGGAATTGCAAAGGCTATTCACAGAAATCATTAAGGAAAATTTCCCAAGCATAGAAAAAGGAAATGATATGTAGATGTATGAAGCATACAGAACTCCAGCCACCTACAACCCAAACAGAGCTACACCCAGACACATAATAATCAAGATCCCAGAAATTCAATATAAGAACAGAATATTAAAAGCCATTAGAGAAAACAAACAGATCACCTATAAAGGAAAACCCATCAAAATCACGGCAGACTTCTCGGACACAGGCCATCAGGTCAAGAAGAGCTTGGAGTGAAGTAATTCAAGCCCTGAAGGAGAACAACCTCCAGCCCAGATTGATGTATCCTGCAAAACTCTCTCTAGAAATTAATGGAGAAGCAAGATGCTTCCATGACAAAGAGAAACTGAGAGAATTTGTGACCACCAGTCCAATCCTACAAAAAATACTGAAGGACATTTTAGAGAGAGAGAACAAGAATACGAGCATTTCAGGAACAGTGGCAGAGAGGCCTCAGTGAACGGGGCAGACAGTGGAATGGAACAGAAAAATAAACAACCAATGGCAGAAAAACAGAATAGCAGAAATAAGGCAGAGAGGATTGTCTGTAATCTCTAGTATAGATGGCCTTGAAATATTAACAGAGACAAACACAGGCAGAGCAGATCAGGAGATAGGGTCCATGGAGATGCGCTATATAGGGAGGCAGTGGGACCCAAAACAAGCACTGCACCCTATGGGAGTGAAAGGGGAGGAATTGTCTAAAAAAGGAAGGCAGAGGATATTGTTAACTGGGTAACAGATTTAAAATTTACATTATTCTCATCACTCTGCTTGGATGGATTACGTGCTATTCCAGTTTGTCTACTTACACTAGACTTGAGGACATGGTCAGCTATCCCCAAAATAAGAGGACATATTATGGTAATCATCCCTAATTTCCTATCAACTTAATCTGAAGCCCTTCATAGCGTATACTGTCTTAGTATGACTGATCTTATTTGAATCTGGGTTGTTAGATTGCTACTTTGTATTGACTGATTTTATTTAAATCTGTTATGATTGATAGCATCAAGTCTAAGAGTACAGGCAACTACACTGAAGATGACAAGATTCACTAAGATACCCACTCTGGTTTGATTATGACTTGTTTTTGAAGTCTTATAATATCTCCAATGCTTTGTTTTTATTAATGTTGCTATATACTGCTGAGACATCATGGTAACCATTGTAGATCACCTTGTATTGTGGTTATATATAACTTTTTTGCTTCATGCTTTTCTAGGAATTGTTGTTTTATCTTGCTGTGTTTTGTTTTTACCTGTAATATAGAAAGGACAGATATACATGTAGAGACTCATGCATGTGTAGAGCTTATAAACAGTTTATGAGAACCAACTATATAACACATGTTGAAATGAACAACTACTCTGAAGAAAAAGAGACACTACAGTACCCAGTGCTGATTCCATAATGTCATGATGTGCAATCCAGCAAACTTATCATTCTTTGTTCAAAGTGATTTTAGCTTGTTTTACTTTGTTTAAGTTCAACACACATGAAGGTATGGACAGCTGTTTTTAGGAGAATGAGAGACACTATGACAGCCATTCTCAGCTTCCCTACTGTCTGGTCTTGAAGACTGAAACGCCCTCCTCATCCTGCTCAGATCAATTCCATACTAGGTTGTTTCATGTGAAATCCCTGTATGTGACAATATGGACAACTATTTGGAAGAAAGTAAGATTCAATATGAGTGAGTATCTCTGATTGTCTAGCTTGAATTTGTGTCCCTTACATTGCTTTCTTGTTCTGCTTTGTTCTGCTTTGTTGTGTTTAATTTTACCTTTTTGATATAATTGAATGTATATTTGAGTGGGTAAGATGGATGACCATATTACTGGGGTTTTTTTTGTCAGATCGTGGGACAGAACTGTAACAGACTCACTGTTTGAATGTCTACTTTACATGTTTTAACTTTATAATTTGAACACTATTTCCAAGAAGTCAGTATGCAATTTGTCAATTAATAATCTTTTAGGTTTTTTTGTTGTTGTTCTTTTCCTGTTTTCCTTGGAATTCTGTATTGTTGCTACCCTTTATTCTGTTTTGTTTTTTTCTTTCTCCTCTTTAAATAAAATTTAAAAATAAATAAATAAATTTTTTTTAAAAAGATTCATCAAAGACCTAATCTAACATGTGAAACTTTGAAACTGCTAGAAGAAAACAGGTGAAACACTTAAAGACATAGGCACAAGAAACAGTTTCTTGAATAGGATTCCAATAACATACAAATAATAATACAACAATTGACAAATGGGATTTCATCAATAAGCTTTTTCACAGTGAATGAAACAATCATTAAAGATACAGTCTGCAGAGTGGAAGAAAAATTTTGATAGCTATTTTTCCAACAGAGGATTAACAATAACCATACTATAAAGAACTCAAAAACTCAACATACGGGGAAAAAAAAAAAAAAGACAAACCAAATAAGTAAGTGAGCAAATGCAAGGAACAACACTTCTCAAAAGAAAAAAATATGTAAGTGGCCAGCAAGTATATGTCTAGCCATCAGGGAAACACCAATAAAAACTGCACTGAGATTCCATTTGACCACAATCAGAAGAGCTATCATTAAGAATATAAACACAACAAATGCTGAAGAAGATGTAGGGAAAATTTCTCATAGTCTTCAAAAGAAACTTAAAACTACTATCTGTACCACTGGAGAGAATGTAAAGTGATATAGTTACTAGGGAAATTAGTATAAAGGTACCACACAAAACCTAAAAATAGAGTACCACTTGATGCCGCTATACCAATCCTTGATAAAAACCTGAAAATTAAAGGTCAGTATATTGTGAGACACAGGCATTCTCGTGTTTACTGTGGTACAGTTAACAATAGCTAGATATGCAAAAATCACAGGTGCTCTTTAACAAATGGACTGATAAAATGTAACATATGCAAATAATGAACTTTATTTGGCCATAAAGAAGTAAATCATCTCATTTGTAGGAGAAAAAAATCAAACTGGAAGTCATCACGCTAAGCAAAATAAGGCAGACTGAGAAAAACAACTGCATATTTTTTCTCATCTGTGGAATTTGGAAAGGGAGGAACATGACAGGAACGTTAATGGAAAGCTGATAGAGAAGAGGAAGGAAATCAGAGAAGAAAGAGGGAAAGCACAGAAGGGGGCTAGCGGAGATGGAAATTCTCCAAGTATGTTTATGCACATATGAATATACCACATTGAAAACCATTACATATTCTATAAAACTAATATGAACTAGTAAAAAGCACACAAAATTACATGAACTAAGAGGAACATTTATACTAAAAGAAAATGTGTTTTTTGTTCATTGTAAGCCAACATTAAAACAAAATACTCTTGACTCAGTCTTCCATTTACATCAGATTCTGATATATACTTTAGTCTATCGTTTAACTAAAAATGACATGGACAGTTTAATAATACTTCAGGGGAGAGAAGAAAGGAATGGGAGAAAAACAGAAACAAGGAAGGAGGGAGAGAGAAAGAAGGAGAAACAGAAAGAGGAAAGATATTTTATAGTACTTATCAGGATTTATGCAGAAGAATTAGAAATTTTCCCAATGTAGGCATGCCTTCATTCCTTCAGTATTACTAGTCATTGTGAAACTTCAGGATTCATAAACTAAAATACAGTATCTCACACAATATAAATCATACTTTTTATGCTTATTTATAAAAGAATGTTGTGTATTTCTTCTTTATATCAGTAATATATAATATGTGATGTGAAGACTTTATGGAAAAATAAAAAGTCTACTTAGATGTACTAAAACACTGAAGAAATCTTAATGTACCCTAAGAATTAACTTCAAATAAAATTTTCTTTTTATCTATACAGCATCAGTATACAAAATACTGATGATAAGTTTTTGAATATTTATTTCACCCAAGTTTATATAAAATTCATTGCATTAAAATAACTGATTAGCCTTATATACAGCAAAATATAATACTTTTAAATATGCAAAGAATAAGAAACAGTCTCTTACTGAAATTTTAAGATACAACTTAAATTTTTTTTCAAACTTAAATACACATACTTAAGAATTATCTTTTACTCAACTTTCGTGTTAGGTTGAGAACAATTTTCTTGGTTTTCAAAGACTGCAGCAATCTATTTAGCACCTTAGTCTTTGTAACATACTTAATAATTTTCCTTAAATTTGAAAAAAGTTAAGCAATATGAACAAGCTAACGAGTAACCCATCCTTCTCTCTAAAAGGATTCTTTGTTTTCTGTTCTTAACATCTTTCTCCATGAAATCATATTCATTCTGGATATCAGAGAATATTTAACTGTATTTCATGAAGTCTGTCATATTAAAACTCATTCTCAATTTGTAGTAATATCTCTGTAAACATAATATAGGATTTGGTTACAAAATACAAACAAATAATAAAAGGGAAAACCTGGTTTTCAGATACATTTAAAAGTTCCAAAAGCTTGAAAATATAATATGAGATCCTTTTTTTTTTTCCAAGGAAAGACTTATTCCCCTATTTAGCTATCACATATTTTATATCTGTCTTACTTACTTTTTACTTGTTGCTGAGACAAAATATATGGCGTCCAAAGTTAGGGAAGGAAAGGTTTATTTGTTACAGTTCTTCCAGGTTGCAGTCCATACTCAGTTGGCTCCAAAGCAGGGTGGCAGGGCAGGGCCACAGTTGATGGCAACCGCAAGCAGCAAGAGAGAGGGACACACCTTCTTCCCGCCCTTACAACATATCCTGGCCCCACTCCCAGGCAGGTGTAGTACTCACACCACCAATCCAAGTGCTAGACAATGAACCAATCACAAACGCAAAATTGTATGAGGCTTGGAGGCCACTGACATAAACCATGAAAATATCTATCACAAAATGCATTGTTAGGGAGTAAGGTCACATTAGCCTTTTTTAATTAATTACCAGAGTCACAGGTAGTCAAGTTTGAAAGGAAGCAGTTTGGGCTAGCTCTAAAAGTTAGTAATCAAGATAAGAGTTCAGGTTTATCAGTTCATAAAGTTATGTTAGCAATGAAAGTCACAGCCAAGTAGATAGAAGGCATAGCTTACAGTAACAAATGCTACACAGTAACAAAGGCAAAGTGTTTGACCAAAGCCAACAGGTAGACAAAATACAAAACAAAGGGGTCATAGCAAAAATATAACCATGGTACTAAGGAAGAAAAATCTAAAAAAAAAAAAATCTAGTTGCTACCACCATGCAATGCAGTAAGAACTGGAGTTCTGCATACAAAGTTCAGGTCAACATATACAATACTACATCTTTCCATTAGTCTAAGAGATGCATGATAGAGCTGCACTTAGGCAAATACCATATAGTACCTCACATTTAATGGGCCCTCCACAGTGGTAACTGGATTAAAAAAAACAACAACAAAGAAGTGAATGAGAAGACAGAATCCCAATTCCAAACTATATTACAAGTTTTGTGCACATATTTAGTGTGTCAATTATTCCAATCTTCTTTGGTTTTTATGTTTTTTTGTTTGTTTATACCATATCACAATAATGTCAATATTCTTTTTGTAGATGGTACAAAGATTATAATAAAACTACTGAACCGCATTTTTGTGTTCAAATAATGATATTTAGTTTCAATGTACACAATTCTCAAATTATTAAAGAACTATAATAACTTTCATATGTCCCTCAAAGATGTAGCACATGGAAAATCCCTGAAATGTATGAAAAAGCAGCCTCTAAAAGGGAGAAGTAGAAGACTCTGGTGCTTCATCAGTGATGATTCCAGATAAGATCAACAGCGTATCACATCATAATAAGTGCTTCTGCATATGCATGTAGAATATAACAGCGTTATTTACAACTGAGCCTCTGTAAAGTGAAACTGTTTTCAATTATGTGTGGAAAACAGACAGCAAATATTCAGGCTGCAACTAAAATCCAAATCTAGGAAAAGTAATTTATTTACAGTGGAAGTTATCACCTAAGTGGAAGTTTTATTGTATTTGATTCATTTTTCTTTAAGATGATATTCTTAACAATTGAAAAATGCTTTTATGCCCATGTATCCACATAGTTGTATAGTTCGCTTTTAGCTACACAGTAGTGACTATTTTCCTGATGACTTTCATGCTGTTAAGTGGACCATTAGTACTTGACGTGCCATTACATAACATCTTAATAGTGACAAATAAACTTGCAAATCAGCACAGCATCATACTGTCTGCACTATTAATTTTCTTTACATTCTCTATATTTATTTACATATAATTTCAGTGAAATGAAACTGCTAATATTGTTAGATTTTCTTAGGCATATTTCACAATTAATATGTGATAATGTGAACAGAGTCTCCAAACTTACCTTTAATTTTCATAAAAATAAAGAACTAAATAAAGACACAAATATATACTCCAAATCTTTGTATTAAGATTGTTTGGTTCAGTAAGCTAAGTCTAGTTAGAAAATTAAAGTATTAAAGATAGAATAAGAAGTTCAGATCTAACGCAGTCCTACTGTCTATCATCTGTATATAATAGATTCTACTGAGAGCCTCAGATTATGTGCTGTCTGAATCAGTGTTTCCTCCAGTGTGTACTGTTCATCACAAGCGGACAGGAAGTAGGGATGAATGGTTCATTGACCAGCAACAGGCAATACTGAGAAAAACAATTTAAAGCACAGGCCCTTTCCACAAAGCAGAGAAACCTCTCATAAGGGAATAAATGATCTGTCCATCTATTGAACTGTTGAAATTTTTAACAAAGACACAATGATTTCTTATAGATGTCTTACAGATGTCTTAAATACATACACATTTCCGCACTTTGCAGATTTGTAAGACACATATTACACATACAGAGCTCCACAAAGTATGCATAACAAACTATTCACAATTAAAACATTTAAACTATTATTTGTTGCATTTTTTAAGAGGATGGTATCTTAAAAACACAGTAGGAAAGGTAGGATTTTTTATGCCATGTATTTTTTCTGCTGCTTTATAATCTATTGAATAAGGAAAACAAAGGCACATTAGAAATTGTAGTAAACACCATCTATGGACGGACTGCTTGCATATCCTCACCCTCAGCATCTCAGCTCCCTGGCTTTTGCCTTCAGCAGTACTTTGATAACTTGTGGTCACCAGTGCCAAGACCAGCAGAACGCAACTGGTATGCAACACACAACTAATTGGGGCTGCTGTGCCAACGCCTTGGCTTCCTCATTCCCGCGCTGACCGCAAAAACGGGAGTACACGTTTTTTACCTCTCCCAGGACCGCCTGGCAGAAGCAGGCTTTGATTGCTTACCACGCTGACCAGATAACGCAAGCTACCCTCACCTCCTCGACTCTACTTCTCAATCCTTGCCCACATTTCCTTCAACTCCAGGATGAGCTACTTTCAACTAAACCAGTGTTTGGCTCAGTTTTGGAAGAAATTGAAACAGAGACAGGATAGTCAACTGTTGTGAGTACTTGTTCAGACCAGCCCTCTTTGGCTGACTACTCTCCCCCATTCGCCCCCCAAGATACTCACCTCCGATGTCTCCAGCTTCTGCCTACTCCATCCACTCCCTCACTTATGCAGGACCTCCTGCCAACCTGATGCTGGAGGCTAGCCTAGCACATGGCCTAGGTTTGGCTGACACAGACAGCCTCCCTTCCTCGTCCTAGGATACTACTGTCTGCCTGGTGAGGAGCTAGCATGGGTACACAAATAAACATTCTCAGCCTTGAGAAAGCAAAAGGAAATGACACATTTGCTAAGAGGCAGAGATTGGGTAAGAGTCCGGCCCCGTTTTCCTTCCATTTCTCTTTGCCTATAGACTTCAGAGACAAAGGCATTAAAATGTCTCTGTGATTCTGAGCCCTCTTCGCCTTCACTTAGTAACTCTGTGTAAGTATATTAAATGTCACAGATCAGCTCGCGTTTATTAAGACATATTCACGAACTCATTTCAAAACAACTGTACTTACAGAAAACATTCAATACACAGTCTAAATAAACATTAACTTATAAGCCTGCATGATTCTAAACACTAATTATTTCATGTCTTAAATTCTTTTTATTTTTGGAAAAACAAAATTATCCTTGGATATATATTCTAGACAAGATATTTTCTTGGCTGCAAAATATCTAAGAAGATAAATTTGTATCTAAGTTTATCTGAATATCTAAACATAATTTTCCATCTTCAACAATCTGACATTTTGGCCAAGATTATTTTTCGGTTGTCTGTGCACTGGTTGTTTCTGGGACGTTCAGCTGCAGCCTGGCCTCTGTTACTGAACACCAGCAGTGGAGAATTCAGTTACAACAACCCAAAGTACACTCAGCCACTACCCGATGTTCCTTGGGTACGGGGGAATCATGCAGAAATGTGAATTTTACAGGCCAAATGTCCTTTTCACTGCATTTCATGAAACATATCCAATCCATAAGGGCAGTGAAATTTAGCATTAAAACATAAATTATATCAATCTTAAAATTTTTACTAATGAGGAAATATTAAATTCTGATAATTCTGATCTCATACCAATATTTTAGTATTTCAAAGTTACCAAACATGGAAAAATAACAATGTGTATGAAACTTATAGTTCTGAAACCTAACAATGATATTACATGGAAAGAACCATGCTTTTAATATCTGGGCTCAAAAGCAGAATCTATTACCAGTTTACATTTCATAGAACAAGTTTATTCTCCTATCACTGATAAGTAAAACAAATGAAAGTATACTATTAAAACATCTTGAGTGATTGTCAAGGAAGTTAATAAGACAAAGAATCTAGGCATGTAGGCAGGCCCATTTCAGATTTCGAAGTTAATGGAAATTTTCCCTGCATCTTGGCATTTGAGCTTAGCTTTAACACTAATTCTTTTGTTAGTTTTGCATTCTTATAAATCCCTAGAGACAAAGGTCTGTACCATCTTTAGCCTGAAAATCTCTCTTCACTTGCTTGGCTTCCACTTTTTATAGCATCATTTTGGAAATTTATTTAAACCCATTTCCTTTGTTAAACTGTAGCTAGTTAGAAGGTTTGTACACATGGTATTCGTTTGATATAAGAAAGCCCTTCAATCCTCAATGATCTTTTAAATACTGTCTGTATTTTGAACAACTAGCTTGGCCTTTAATGCTGTGCATTTCACGTTTTTCAATGCTTTATAGCTCAATGCAATACAACAACAGTTCCCTTCACCTATTATCTATCAGCCGGCAGTTCACTTAACTGTGTATTATATTTTCTCGTGCCCCTCCCCACCCCGCAAAAAAAAGTAGGACTTTATTTTCTTTAAGAATTCTCTAAATTTCTATACTTACTGTATGATTAGAAAGTAAAAATAGAAGCTTGAAGCGGGCCTTTCACCCATATTTGTGTGTGTGCACGTGTGTGTGTGTGTGTGTACATGTTTAAAACTATTTTTTTAGCTGAACTAGGCTAGGTGAACTAGGACCTCACAGATGTGAGGTTGTCACTAAGTTATTCCACCAGCCCTCTCTTGATCATATTTAATTAGTTGGTCTCTAGACAGAAAACAGTAGGTATCATCTCTGATTGATACTGTTCAGAATTCTCAGATTTCTTAGAATTTGTGTCAAAAATCTAAAGTGGATTTTAGGATTACGATTGAGACATTAAGCACTGTTCCTAACGATAGATATATCTAAACTCTGTGTGTTAAAATAATTTAACCTAATTCTCATCAACTTAGTCTTTAAATAACTCTTAATTACAAGTTCCACCATTCCACATCTGGGTTTTCCGCATTGTCTTAGAATATTATAATTCCTCATGTACAAAATATCCAATTCGCCAACTCTATACTATTCATGTTGGATACCAGTATTACCCAAAGTGTATCTAGTGCCAGAAGGTCAGAAGATATAAATAAGTTTGAGAGAAACCAGCTTAAATGCCTTTCTCTAAGCATATATATCATGAATTTCCAAATAAAATACTATTAAATGCAGTGTATACCAAACATCTGATAAGAAAAAAGTAGATAAAATGATAAAAATGATAAGAATGATCTTTCTTATTCCTTATAACCAGTCCATTATGTTTACTATTACATAAATTCACGTATAAAAATATATGAAATCTGAACAAGACTTGTGAATATCAAAATCGTATCTTTAGCACATATTTGAAGTTTTATGTTCTGGAAAAAAAAATCATAGAACTATGTATGGCATTCATTATCAAAGTTCATATTTTGTAAGTTTAGAGTTAGATGCATTTTCACTAGCACTGCACCTATACACTTATCACCTCGATCAAAAACAAAAAAGATACTTATAAGCTCCTACTGTCCCATTCCCACGAAGCTGAAAAGGAGCCATTTTTCTGACATTTAACACAGATCAACAATAATTTTTTAATATATGACAATAAAAGTAAAAATAGGCAAGTAGGACTATATCAAGTTTAAAAATTGTGCACAGAAAAGAAAATGACTAATAAAGTGAAAGGGTGTCCTACATAATGGGAAAATATTTGCAAATAATATATCTGATAATGACATGTAATTCAAAATTCATATGCAACATCATTTTTAAAATGGACAAAAGACTTGGATAAACACTTTTCCAAAGAAGGCAGATAATGGTCAAAGGATATATAAAAAGATTTTCAACGTCATGAATCATCAGATGAATGAGTCACCTTCTGTTGATGTCAAACAACACCCTGACAATGTCCAACTTCAAGGCAGAAAGGGTTATTTCAGCTCACAGCATGAGAGGCGTCATTCTACGAGCCTCTCCAAGGCAGAAAAGGCATGGCAGAGGAAAGCTCCAAACCTCATGGCAGCCAGAGAGCAGACAGAGAAGGGACAGTGAAAGAGAACAAAAGAGGTCGAGGCTGAGGACAAGATGTATTCTTCAAAGGCACACTCCCAGTGACTGACTTCTCCTGACCAGGACCCATCTCCTAACAGCACAATGAGCTACAAACTCATCCACAGATTAATCAATTGATAGAAACTTTTACTTCTGTGATCTGATCACTTCCAAAAGCTGCAACTTGAATATGTGGGCCTTCTGAGGTATATTCTTGATCCAAAGCATAACAACAAGGAAATACAAATCAAAATTACAATGCGATATCACCTCCTACGTGTTAGAGTGATCATTATTATAAAAAACAATTTGTAAGGGCTGACATGGATGTAAAGAAAAGGGGACCTTTGTCCACTGTCAGTAGTAATAGAAAATGATGTAAGAAGTATGATAAAGACTATGGAAGTTAATTTAAAAAATTAAAAATAGAACTACACTATGATGCACAATTTCACTTCTAGGTATCCATCCAACTATGCATATCAGAACTTGAAAAGATATTTGCACTCCTGTGTTCACTGAAGCAATGTGCACAATAGCCAAGAAGTGGGAAACAGCAAAATATCCGACAGGTAACAGGAAAAAGACAATGCAGTAAATATACCTAATACAATACTACTCAGCTATTACAAAAGAAAGAAATGTAGAATACACATGAACCTTGAGGGAATTGTAGTAAGCAAAATAAACTACTTAGAAGGATAAATCCTGCATAATTTTTCTTATAGGAGCTATCAAACATTGTCAAACTCAGAAGCAGAAAAAACAACAGTGGTGGCTAAGAGATGAATGGAGAGAAATTGAAGGGATTGCCAGTTAATGAGAAAAAAAAAATCTACACAAGACAAATAACTCTTGAAGGTATGCTGCAAAACAAAACATCTTGCATATTGTTAACAATAATGCATTGCATAAAAATTTGTTAAGCAGATAAATTTCATGTTAAATGTTCTGACTACAAATGGAAAAATATCCTCCAACATAGAAAACATAGCAGTCAAATTGCATAAACAAAAAGTACGACTCTAAATAACATCACAAACTCAGGATTTAACTTAGAAACTATAACCACAGAAAAAGGGGAAAAATATTTTATGACACCAAGGAGAACATGACAGTGAAAACCTAAAGCATTTACCAAGTTAGTTTCCTTTCAAATAACATTAAATAACTAATAATATTAACATAAATTTCTCAACTCATCCAACATAAATCAAAATAAAGTTGACGTAAAATAATTATCCAAGTCATTGAGCAAAAATGAACAAAATGAACAACTATTTTGAAGATAACAAGATATACAATGGTGCCTATTATTGTTGTCCTGGTGACCTGCTGTGATGTTCTGTGCCAATTTCACTCTACTGTCTCAATTGGCTTTAGTCCATCCTGTTTTGTTGTATATTACTACCTCCAAGTTAATGAAAAATTAAATAAAAATAAAACAATAGCACATGAGAAAACAAGGTAACAAAATACCTCCAAAAACTCCAAACTCCATCAAAGCTGATCCATGTGACATGGATGACGAGAAACTCAAAAACAAAACAACAGAATTATATAAGGTGATTAAAAAGGAAGTAAAAACAACAATGTGGATCAATAAGGTACTGAGCAAGCTGAAACATGATATAACTAAGCAGATAATGTACTTTAAAAGCAAAAGGAGGAAAAGAAAATGCACAAAAGGATATAACAGCATGTATGTTTAAGTGTGTGGGATTGATAACCATATTACCAAGTTTTTATTGGATCGTTGAACAGAACTATTTACAGCCTCACTGTTTGTTCACTTTGTATGCCCTAATTTTGTAACATGAACAACTATTTCTAAGAAGACAATATGTAATTTATCAAGTAGTGATTTCTTAATGTTTTTCTTGAAATTCTGTATTATTTCTACCCTTTTTTCTATTTTGCTTTTTTTCTCTTTAAATAAAATTTAAAAAATAAGTTTAAAAAATGAACAAAATTAGATGGTATTTATATGCAATAGTTTCCTAAAGTCTGAGAAATTTAAATATATGATTGAATTTCCATTCTCTGACTCATGTTAAAATTTATTTGCATTTAAAACAATATTAAAAGCTGAGACCTTCAACAATGTGGTTAGCTCATAAGAACTCTGCCTTCTTTAATTGTTCACATAAAAATAGATTTCAGCCATCTTTGTCTCTCTTGCTATCTTGCTTTCTACCATGGATGATTAAGAGAAAATAATAGATAACAGAAAATAATTGATAATAGAGTTCTTACTCTCCAAAACTGTGAGAAAAAGTTCTTTGTAAATTACCTAGCCTATGGTACTCTGTTATAGCAGCATAAAACAGAATTAAGACAAATAGTTATTTAATTATAAATATGGAAAACATAATAAAAATTGCTGTCTCATATACATGTTTATATTTTGAAATTTAAATACATCTATCATACAGAAAACACATTTACTCTCACACCAATGCACGCTGTTTTAAGCACAAATTCTTTAACAGTTTCCATTTAATTTTACAAAGCAAAGTTAATCTTTTGTTCTCACAGTAAGAAAATACATTATTATGCAAATCACTTCATTAAAACAAAACTTAAACCATAATCTTCTTTTTCACTGTATGATGACTTTATGCATACAAAAAGTGGGACATTTTCATGAAATAGTAAAAAGGAAGACAAGAGCTAGATAGTGGTATCTCAGTTCATGAACTTAATTTATGCTTCGAGTTTAGAAAAGATAGCCACATTTGTGTTTCTGTGGAAAAGATGGACACAGTTGTGTTTGTCACCTAATGCAGAGTTTGCAAAGAAAAACAAAATTTTGCCAAATTCTTGTTTGCATTTCAAATTGCTTACAAACAAAAGTATTTGTGAATTAAGGTGTCACTGTATATAACAGGCCGTCTCCCGTCATCACTTTCCCTGGTTTTACAGACAGGTTAAAGGTCTAGTCTATTCTCCTGAATAGCAGCACAAGTGAGTCTAGTAATTTGCTCAAACATAAAAAAATTATACTGTTATAAAATGTGAGTGTGGAATGAAAGTAAGCTTTTAAAATATTTTGGCTACAGGCCTAAATGTCATCTCTGCAACTCTTTAAAGTTTTACAATATTTGTGATGAATATTTCACATTCATGAAATGGTGATATAGTGATAAATTATATAATGGTCAAATCAGTGTATTTGTCAACATATCACCTTAAACATTTTTCATTTCTCTGTGGAGAAAAGATTCAAAATCCACTCTTTCTGATATTCTGAAGTGTACAATACAGTACTGTTAATTATAGTCTCCCGGTAGGTGCAATAGAATACCAGAACTTAGTCCTCCTATCTAACTGCAATTTTGCACCCACTGACAAAACTGTCTCTAGTCTCTCCCTCATCCTTCCTACCCTTCCGGCCTGTGATAACCACTGTTTTCCTCTATTTTCCTAGAAGCTCAACTTCACACATATCAGTATTAAAACTATAATCAAGGTATGCTTTAGAAATATTCATGTAGTCATCTATAAATGTGTATACTTTAGTGCTGTCAGTAATCAACAGGTGGCTTTATTATTATTGTTATCAGTACAAATTTCACTGAAGCTTATTCCAGGGTAAGAAGGTAAGATCACAGTGACATGTTAAAACATTTTTTTAAGAATGCTCATCAGTCCATAAGAGAGTATCATTGCATTACTTTCTCAAAATCCATATCCCTTCCAAAAGAAACAAGTAGAAAAAGACAGGGAGGGGGAAAAAAGCACACTATCATACTGTTTTTAATCTTCACCAACCTATTACTAAATCTTAAACTGCACACTAGGGTATACTGCTCTATCACAGTACTTCCTATCTACTAAAAAGAATCGGCAGTGAACTAAGTCACATGAATTCGGGAGCAATCACTACTGTGAACTCTGCTACTAAGATAATAACACATTAGTTCCACTTTTAATATTGTGGCAAAGGATTCCTAACATTCTACTGCAGTGACTGCTAGGTTCTTAATGATATCTTAATTAATCTGTTTGAAGTAAGTTAAATTTACTATTGATGGGTTACTGCCTACAAGCTGTTACTATTTTCTCTTGTGCTATTATATATTGTTGCCATAGCAGTTTATAAAGCTGGAAACAGTAATGCAGGGATATATTTGGTGTAGTAGGCATACTGAAAAATTTTTAAAATTTAACACTACAGCAATCTTTATCCTGTGTGCATGTACATGAAAGGGTAGTAAAGGAAAAGACAGAGGATATATATTTTCATTTATTAATAGGATCTTTTTGTACTAAATGCTACTCACAATTTTTTCCAGTCATTAGGGAAGATTAAACTTAGAATATTGATGGTTAGAAAATACACTTACCACTTGTCCATTGTGTGGGTTCTTATGAGCATATGGAGGTCCACGGATATGATTCCACATTTGGCCAGATGTCATAGCAAAGACAATACACTGAGAAACAGGACACAATGTTTCAATGTATGAGCCAGAGAATACAAGACAAAAAAAGTATACTCAGAAAACAGTTCTGAAAACGTAAGACTGTCAGGCAGCGTGAAAGAAACTGCAGGAACTAGAACACACAGATCAATCACTGTCACTCACAGGCATGTTTTGTTTAAACCATGTATTTTAAAATTCATGAATTTGAACACCTGTAGACTTATATATGTTCTTTTGGTTACAAAACAAGCAGCACTATTTATGATTCTATAACTTCCTTAATCCTTTATATTTATTAATTTTAAATAACTATATTTATTAATTTTTAAATGAGGATACAAAAAGGGAAGTAGCATGGGCATATTTTGGAGGATAGTTAAACTCGGGGAACAAATTTGGATTCTGTTGCACAACTGCTTTGAAGTCAAAGTATTTCAACAGAAAGCGGTAATGACATAGCAGGCTTAGAGTATCGTCTGGGAACAGGACCCATACTCTTTCTGGTCTAGGCCTGCACCTCTCGGGGGAGCCAGAAGGCTCCTATTTAGTCTCACCGCCCCCCAAGCCCATCCTCTATGGACGTCTCACCTAGTCCCTCGGAAGGGTGCCACCTCTGTTCCACAGCAAGACTGCAAATCTTTTTTGCTTGTCCTATGACTTTGAGGACAATAATACACTGTGTAATAACTACTGTTATTCTCTTACTATCTGACAATGAAATTTTATTTTTCCTTTTTTTGGCAGGGGCAGTACCGAGAATGAAACTGAGGACATTGCGCTTGCCAGGCAGGCACTGCACTGCTCAACTAAATCCCTGGCCGAAGTTTTGTCTTTTCATAAAAAAAGATGTTTTCTGAATCCTTTCTGTTCTTTCTTAAGAATAACATCCTACAACCCAGATCTGACTCATATAAAGTTAACCTAGGCTGACATACTTACTGAAAGTCAGGATTTTATATTTAAAAGATATTCTAAACTATTAAGATGAGTATAATGACTTACCATATTAAAATCATGTAAATTTTTGAAATCACGAGAAAAATAAATTCTATATTTAATTCATACAACCATTTCAGTGAAATTAGAAAGTACAGTAAGTTGATTATGTGCTAATTATGATACAGTGTTCAAGCAGAGTATTTTTGAAAATTCCAGGAAAAGACGTATCTAATGAACAACCAGACCAACAGTACAAAGAAAAGAACTTTTTATTTTTAATAGATACCCAATAATACTCAGGTAGTTAACCCCAAGCCACTAACCTGGCCAGGAAGCACATGGCACAGGAGGTGAGCTGCTAGCACTATTCATCTGTATTTACAGGTGCTTGCCACGGCTCACATTACTGCTTCAGTTTTGCCTTCTGTCAGATAACTTTCAACATTAGGTTCTGATTGAAGTGCAAAGCCTACTAAAAATGGCTCGTGGAAGGTACTACAAATCTTTCAAGAGGATCTGCACAGGATAAATTGCATGAGCTTTTGTTGCTAACCAACACCACAGGTGCAGAACTATTTAAGTCTTTGAATGATTGTATTTTAGAAAAACTGAACTAGGCATTCTGTGTCAGTATAGACATGAATGGAATGTCTTGAAAGAGTGGATGATTTCTGGTTTCATTACTGGAGATTGCTTTTAAATGTAAATCTATACATAATGTCATCCACAGAGAACTACTGGTTAGTGAAGAAATGTTACCTAAATTTAACAAGTTTTTCAGGATGTAATTAAAATTATCAGCTACATTGAAGTATATGTCCCTAACTCATGTTTGAGTGATGAAGAGATAGAGGCAAAACATAGTGCATTCTCTTACACACAGAAATGAGATGGGTTCTACCCAGAGTTTTTGAGTTACAAGAGCCCACTCCTGAGATTTCTTTAAGGAAAATAATTACTACTGGCAAGGCATTTCAGTGATACACAACGGGCCTCAAAACTTGCTTACACATATGACATATTCAACTTGCTCAACAAACTCACTTATGTCAGGGGAGAATGATAAATGTGTTCAAGCCGACAGACAAAATGGATGCATTAAAAAACAAACTGGACTTATGGGGAATTTGTATTTCTGACATGTTTCAAACATTAGTTACAATTCCGAAAGAGACTAAAATAGGTCCTTCTTTCTCCCAATTGGTGCATCATCACCCATCTTAGCTGTCATGATTGTGAGCTTTCCTTTCCATCCACAACGAAGCCCTATACTGGGAAGAAATGTATCCACAATCCACTTGTGAGTAAGTCAGGTGAATTAAATTTATCCATGCTAAAAGAGTATCAGTTGCCTGAGATCCCATTTGACGGTGGCCTTAAAGTATATCTACAACTTCAGATCTCCACACATCCTATATTAAGTTAACACAGAATATCCTGACTGTTACAATTTTTGTCTAGATGTCCCCCTCAAAGCCTCGTGCAGTCTTGGGGGTGGGCTCTAGAGCTTGTGATTGATTCATGGTCCAATGCTGGGATTATGGCCATGACAGCAACACACACCTGCATACAATACAAGAGAAGGAAAAAGGCTGGCTCGCTCTCTTCCCCATTGTGCTCATTGCTTTTGTTGTCTCCCACTGCTATGAACTGTTGCCCTCTCTCATGCCACTTAGCCTTGGAGTCTGCTGATTATAGAATGAAGCCTTCACAAACTGTGAGTTAAATAAACCTTTCTTTCTTTAACTTTGGGCATCAGGTATTTTGCCTCAGCAACAAAAAGAAAAAGTAAGACACTGAGGGCACCTCAAAAGCACCAAAATGCCTGCTTTCCTTACCAACATCTTGTCTTTGTGAAGCATGATTTGCTGTAGTGACAGCCATCAAAACAAGGTTAGGAGTGCACTGGCCATACACAACAGGCTTGGGTTTCCCTAGCTCACATTGCTCCCCAGATGAGACCTGTCTAGATACAGGGAAATAAGTTCAGGTTTTCATTGCTTCTGCATTATGGTGAATGTATAATTATTTATTTATATATTATAATAAAATAATAGAAATAAGTACAAAAAAGTGAAATGTTGGAATCATACCCAAACAATCCAGCTAACCTGATCTACGAAAAAACTGTCTTCCACAAAACGAGCCCCAGGTGCCAAAAAGGTTGTGGACTGACATTCTAAAGTATTATCTGTTGTCTTAGTGGTTGGAGATAACCATTATGGTCACTACACTAACACATGAAACTACTGCAATTTATTTCAAGTTTACTTCTACCTATCTGTTCACTCCTTGTCTGTATCCTTTTACTGATTCTAGTGGTAATACTACTTTCAATTATCATCAATAAAAATACAAATTCAAGATTGTACATTATTATATTTGCTGTTGAAGTGAGCACACAAGATTGTATTTTCGAAAGTTACTATTGTATTATGACAGTTTATAGTAATCAATTTAGATATTCATGTATAAATACATGAGTGATTACAATGGCCTGTTTCATGGTACTGTTAAGAATTGAGAGAAACATAGAAAAGAAACATTTAAGATATAAAATCAATAGGCCTGCATAACCTGTAAAATTCCTGTAAAAGTCTCAACTAAGGGTACTAGGGGTACTTAATAGACAAAACTATTTCCAAAAACAGTCATATCTACCATAAAAACTTCATCAATATTAAGACCCTCACCTGGCATGCTGAAAGTAATATGCAGAGTAGGGTATATTAGTTGATAATAGGGGTTCTTAAATTACAATTCTGTGAGTCAGACATTTTCAGGATTTTGCAGTTTTAGCCAAGTTTATTAATCTGGGACTCAATTTTCTGTCTGTAATATTAGAATACTACTGGACATATCGTTTTCAATTATGCAGCTTTTAAGCAAGTTAGTTTTTGTGCATCGACTGTACATCATACACCATGTAAGCTCAATATTATTCATTTTTATTCAGAATGGTCCACAGCCTGCTCCAACACCCCTAAACAGAACCACGCTCCTTCAGTCTTCAAATGGCACTGAGCTGTCTATTGAGGCCACTCTGTTTGCACCCTCCTTGTTTTACTTACATCCCTCCTTGCTGGTACACAATACTAATACCCCTAAGTTAACGGAAAAATGGTTATTTTGGCTCACAGTTCATAGAGGCTTCAGTCCTCAGTTGGCTAATTTCAAAGAAGCGTGAATGGCTGAGGAGCATGGTATGGGAGAAATTCATATGGCATGGGAGTATGAAGCAGAAAGCAGAACTCAAGAAAGGAAGTAAGGAGATGTACATTATTCCAGGGCCCCCGTGACCCACCTTCTATCACCAGGCTTCACTCCCAGCATATGTTTAGCAATAATCCACTGATGAGTATCATACCCCATGATCCAATCCCCTCCCAGAAGCCCCACCAAAGAGTGCTTGAGGCTCTGATGGGGATCTAGTATAAACCACAGCACTGCTGCATTCATAGTAGAAGGCCTATACTGTCATCTTAGTGATACTGTCTCAACCCAGTAAACCTTCCTACACTGTCCAGGGATAAACTCTAGCCTAGACATGGCTCTCTAGGAAACTGTTTATGTTTATTTATTAGACAAATATTTACTGAGTGCTCCGGTCTTTTACTGGTTACTAGGTATATAACAACAAATAAAGATGGCTCCATCCTCAGTAATCCTGAACAAGTGACACGAGCCCTCAATCTTTGAAAGTATTCCTTATTTATTCATTCAACATTTATTTACTGAGAAAGTCTATTACATTCTACAGAATTCTGTCAGAAGCTGACAATAAAGTAGTGAACAAATAAATGAGGGAAAAACTGTCTTTATGGATTTTCAATCTATAGTGTCAGGGGAGCCAACAGAAATTTTAAATTATAGTAAAACCTTGGCTTGCAAGCATAATTTGTTCTGGAAGCATACTTATAATCCAAATTCCTTATATATCAAAGTGAATTTTCCCCTAAGAAATAATGGAAACTCAGATGATTCATTCCACAACCCTAAAATAGTCATATAAAAAGTTACAGTAATATAATACAAGTTAATAAAGAAAATACAAAATACAAACAAAAACAAATTAACCTTACCCTTGAAAATCTTTGTGGCTGATGTGACAGCAATAAGACAGAAGAGTCTTACTGTACAGTTTGACTTTCACTATCACTAAAGAATCACTACTATCTATCCTACTATCCATCAGCTCAATGGACTATTTCCTACTATATCCTACTATCCATCAGCTCAATGGACTATTTCTTCATGCAACTTTAACAAGGAATCTATCCAATGATACCCGCTTTTGAGTTCTCTTCAGGATTTTGCAAAAATGTGACATTACATTGTCATTAGATTCATTACTCACAATGCTACAATCTTATTTATGTAGTGATTTTTTATAAATTTTGTATTTCCCACATTTTTCAATTTTCTCTGATCACATTTGAACTGAGGAATTTTTCCCCCTTTTCTCCTCCTTTGCAGAAGAGATTTCCTCCATAGCCTCTTGCAGTTGGGAGATGATTACCCACAGTCCCTTAGCAACAGACAAAAGAATCACTGGCTGAGCACATGACATTCAGCATCACATATTGCTCTTATTGCCAGACACTGCTTAGCAAGTTAAAAATTATTAGAAATGTTCATTTCTCTTGTAGAACACTCACAGAACAAGGTACAATGCAAGGTTTAACTGTATCTACTTAATGATGCTACTGCTTTGAAGAACAGGAAAACGGAAGGTGCTTTATATTGGATGAGATCACCAAGGAAATAAAAGAAGACAGAAAAGAACTGAACCAAAGTCTCTGGTCACTCCAAGGTAAGAAGTATGCCTTACAGAAATAGACAAGCAAAGGAGAGTAAGAAGGAACAGAGAAAAAGAAAATAAAATATGTGACATAATGGAAGGTAAATACAGTGACTCAGAATGAAGAGATCAGTTTTGTCAATACTGATCAAGGATCAATAATATGATAGTCCAGAACTAAAAACTGAATTTCATTCCCTAGAAAATATCTGTGCCCTTGACACAGTATTTTCAGTGGAGTAACAGGACTGAAACCTTGAAAACAAAGAGTGAAAGAAAACACACAACTGTTTCAAGGAGTTTTGCTATAATGAGCATCACATGAATAAGGAAAATAATCTTATCCTTTCTTTGGATAAGTAAGAAGCTGCTTGAATTGCTAATTAGAATGATTCAGTTCTTAGTAGAAAAAAAAAAAACTGAAAGGGGAAAACTGATGGAGCACTGTTATTCAGTAAGTGAGAGGACTGAGTTCCAAGACACACATGGGAGGTGTTAATCTTAGATGAAAGGACACACAGTTCAAATACTACAGCCCAACACACCCCCAAGAGATTCATGTATCAAAGGCAGTGGTGAAAGTGGGTGTGTGTATTTCTATGGGATAAAAACAAAGCTTTATTTGCAGTATCTTATAACTAAAATGTGTTATTTTCTTCAACTATGAATGTAGGTAATAGATCACAATAGAATTTGTAGTGCCTGTAATTTTGTCAATGAGAGTAACACAGATAATTCCGTAAGATTTACTTATTATAACAGCTATAGTCACTATCTCAAAACATTGTTTATCCTCATAATTACTTTAAAACTATGCCAGTTACTTGGTTGGGAGTTACATTTTATGATTAAGTACACTAATAAGAAAACATCATTAGTTTTAAAAGTACTCAGATTCTCTTACAAAATTAAACAGCAATACAATCTACGGTGTGCTACGTAAGTTTTTAAGCCTTTATTATTGGTCCAGGATTTATTCAACACTGGATTAGTAAAATAAAAAAGCAGGCTTAAACATGGAGTATTCTACTGAGTCATCTGAAGTAAGATAGATGTATTTATAGTTACTCATTATTCAGAAAGTTGTGTTACATTTTGTAAGACAAGATACTTAATAAACATAAATTTCTGAAGTGTAGAACAGCCCAGGTGTGTAAACACTATTTTTTTAATTTACATGGTGGGTTTTTAATTCCAGTTTTATTAATATAAGTTTGTGACACATAATAATTACATTCTTCTTAGGGAATTTGTATATATACATATCACATCGTAATCACTTTAACATTCTTTTTCAGTTTTCATAATGAAATGTCATTATTTCATTACTTTTACTAATCTGGAAATTTTAATTTTTATAATTTAATTTACTATTTAACTTTTAACAAATATTCATACAACATGGTACATAATTCTTAATGGAACAGATAGTAACAAACTATAACAAACAGATAGTTACAAACAAACTTG
The DNA here is from genome assembly GCA_004027295.1 of Dolichotis patagonum. NCBI lineage: Eukaryota > Metazoa > Chordata > Mammalia > Rodentia > Caviidae > Dolichotis > Dolichotis patagonum. Next base: position 49,336 of record PVJX010004611.1, read on the forward strand.
TAACTGATACTGAATTCAACAAATGAAGCACTATGTAAAAGACAGGAGTCCCTCTCCCAAATCATTACCAATTTAACCCTTTCAAGATGAGGGCATTTTTGAAAATGCCACATTACAAAGCACATGTACACTCATGCATACTAGAGTATGCAGTGAAAAATTACTTAGGCAGAATTATATTTACACCCCACATAGTTTAGGTTGAAAACATCTTTAGCAATATGGGATTAGATGTATGCATATGTGTATTCATTTTGGCTCTTCTGGTAGTGGCATGGTAATATCAGATTGCGGTTTTCTTTTGTACTTTTGTGATTATGAAGTTGACTACCTTTCCGTATGTGCAGTAAGATCTGGAAATTTTTGTAAAGTGGCCAGGAAATCCACAAATTCCTTTTAATATTTAGTTATCTGCTTTTTCTGTTACTGCTCTGTCCAAGTTCTTTATATTTCTGCATGCAAATTTTTGTTAAATTTATATATAATAATCTTTAGCAACCTGTGTTCCCTTTTCATCTTCTTTGACTAAACAGAAATTCTTGATTTAAGTGTAGTTTACTTTATCACTTATTTCTTCTATCATGATTAGTAGTTAACATTCTCTTTTTTAAGAAATCTTTACCTATTCATTAATCATTTCACAAAGTGCTCTTCCTATCCATGAACAAGAGACATCTTTCCATTTTCTGAGGTCCTCTTCAATTTCTTTTTTCAAGGTACTATAATCTGCCTGAATAAATTTATTGCTTATTTTGTTAGATTAATTCCTAAGTATTCCATTTTGTTGGATACTATTGTAAAGGGTGTGGCTTCTTTCTCTCTCAGTGGTTTTTTTAATTAGTGTATAGGAATGCTGTTGATTCTTGAGTGTTGACTTTGTATCCAACTACATTACTGAATTTATTTAACTAGGAGTACTTCAATGGAGTTTTGGGGGTCTTCTATGTAGAGTATCATGTCATCTGCAAATAATGTTAATTTAACAACTTGTCCTATCCTTACTCTTTTTATTTCTCTCTCTTGTCTAATTGCTCTGGCTAGTAATTCCAGCACTATATTGAATAGCAGTGATGATAATGGATATCCTTGTCTTGTGCCTGATTTCAGGGAGACTTTCAGTTTTTGGCTGTTTAATATGGGGCTGGCTGTTGTTTTGTCATAGATGGCTTTTTATCATATTGAGGTAAATAACATCTATTCCAATTTGCTACAAGGTTGTTATCATGAATAAATGTTGCACATTATCAAAAGCTCTTTCTGCATCTATAGAAATGATCATGTGATTCTTATTGTTGGATCTATTGATATGGTGGATTACATTTTTTGATGTGCATACGTTGAACTATCCCTGCATTCCTGGGATGAATCCCACTTGCTCATGGTGTATAATATTCTTGATGATTTGCTGCATTCTGTTTGCCAAAATTTTATTCAGAATTTTTGCATCTATGCTCCTTAGGGACAGTGGCCTGTAGTTCTCTTTTAGAGTCTTTCTCAGGTTTTGGTATTAGAGTAATATTTGCTTCCAGGAATGAGTTAGGGAGAATTGTTTCCCTTTCAATTTCATTGAAGAGTTTGAGGAGTGTCAGCAATAAATCTTCTTTGTATTTCTTGTAGAATTCCAGTAAGTCCATCTGGACCTGGGCTTTTCTTTGTTGATAAGAATTCAATTATATTTTCAATTTCATTAATTGAAGTTGGGTTATTCAGCAGTGTTATATCTTCTTGACCCAGCTTTGGTAATTCATGTTTCTAGGAATCTGCTCATTTATTCTGTTATCAAGCCTATAAGAGTACAGGTTTTCGAAACAGGTATTGATGATATTCTGTATTTCCACAGGGACTGTAGTGATTTCGACCTTTTCATTCCTTATTGCATGAATTTTGAGCATTTTTTTCCTTTTTTTAGTAAGTTTGGCCTAGAGGCCTGTCAATTTTACTTATTCTTTGAAAGAACCAACTCTTTGATTCACTGATTCTTTTCATTGTTTTCCTAGTCTCTATTGCATTGATTTCTGCTATGACATTTATAATTTTCTCCCTTCTTTTGGCTTTGGGCTTGACTTTCTCTTCTTTTTCTAGATGTTTGAGGTGTAATATCAGGTGGTTTATTTGTGTTCGTTCTGTTTTCTGAGGTGGGAACTCAATACAATAATTTTCCTCTGAGGACTGCTTTCATTGTGCACACAGTAAGTTGTATTAGTATTTTCATTTGCTTGTAGATATTGTTTAATTTCTTCTTTAATTTCCTCTGTGACCCTCTGATTGCTCAGGAGTGTACTAGTTAATTTCCATGTGTTTGTGGGGTTTTTGCAGGTTTTTTTGTCATTAATTTCCAGTTTCACAGCGCTATGATTCGATAACATGCATGTGATAATCTTGATTCTTTTGCATTTACTTAACCATGTTCTGTGGGCTAGTATATTATCTAATTTAGAGAATGTCCCATGTGCTGCTAAGAAGAATGTATATTCTGTTGTTGTTGGGTGGAACATTCTGTATACGTCTACTAAGTTCATTTGTTCACAAGTGTGATTTAGTTATTTCTTCGCTGATTTCCTGTTCAGTTGATGCGTCCCTTTGTGTCAATGGCATGTTAAGGTCTCCTGTTGTATTATTGTTTATTTGACTTTTCATTTCTGGTAATACTTGCTTTGCATAGCTGGGTGCTCTGGAATTTGGTACATATATATTTAAGATTGTTATCTCTTCCTCTTGAAATTTTCCCCTAACTAGCATGTAGTGACCTTCTTTATCTCTCTGGACCATTCTTGAAGTTCACATTGTCTGCAAACAGAATAGCTACCCTACTTTTTTTTTTGGGGGGGGTCCTGTTGTATTGTTTTCCATCCTTTCAGTCATGAGTTTCCTTTTGGGTTAGATGGGTTTCCTGTATACGGTATATGTTTGGATGCTGTTTCGTGATCCATTCTGCCAGTCTGTTTCTTTTAATTGGTGAATTGAGGCCATTTACATTAATGGTTATAACTGATACATATTGGTTTATTTTTGACATGTTATCTTTCTGTTGATTGTTTACCTTTCCCTTGTGTTTAATTGTTCGCCTTGCTTAGTGGTTTTTTTCCTGTGTCTATCTAGAATGTCTTTCAGTATTCTTTGCATGATTGGTTTGGTGTTCATGAAGTTCTTCAGCTGTTCTTTGTCATGGAAGTATCTCATTTCTCCATCAATTTTGAAAGACAGTTTTGCAGGGTACGCCAGTCTGGGTGGGAAGTGGTTTTCCTTTAGGATCTGAAATACTTCACTCCATGCTCTTCTTGACTTCATTGTTTGTGTTGAGAAGTCTACTGAGATTCTGATAGGCTTTCTTTTATAGGTGATCTGTCTTTTCTCTCTAGCAGCTTTTAATATTCTGTTCTTACACTGGATTTCTGGGATGTTAATTATTATATGCCTGGATGTAGTTTTCTTTTGGTTAGGGTTATTTCAAATTCTATATGCTTCAAGACCCACATGTCAGTTTCCATTCTCATGTTTGGGAAATTTTCAGCTATTACTTCTGTAAATAGCCTCTAGATATCATTTGTACTGACCCCTTCTTTTTCATTTATCCCTATTAATCTTGTTGTTTTTCTTTGCATCATCTTGCAGTTGTTGAATTGTTATTTCCTGATTCCTTGTTATTTTTAAAAGATCTTTCCCTTCCTGTTCACTAGCTGCAATCTTATCTTCCAGGTCTGAAATTCTATCTTACTTTTGTTGAGGCAGTTTTGTCAACTTTCAATAGAATTTTTTATTTCCTGTATATCTCTTTGAATCTGCTTCATGCATTCTGTTTGTTTCTTATCATGGCCATTCAGGGAGTTCCTCTAATTTTTTAACTGTGTCTTCTTTAGATGTGTTCACTATTTTTTCACTACTTTTATCATTTCTTCTTTTATCTGGGAGATTATTTCTGATTTGTGTTTCTCTATAGCCTCCCCGAGTTACTTATTTCAGCTGGTATCATTTCAGTCATTTCAGGTGTATGGCTTACTATTTTTTCTATGTACCTGGCTCCTAGCCTTTCTTGGGATGGGCTGGAAGTTTGAGATTGCATTGTGTTCTTTCATCTTGTCATTTTCCTATATTTCTGTGCCTCAAGCAGTGTTCCAAAGCTTCCCCTCAGCATGTTGGAAGTCACTTCCTGTGCCCTCAGCTCCTGGGACTGAATGAAGGTGGCTGAGCAGGGCCCAGTCAGGCCTGCAAGACCTCCTGAGCCTAGTCCAGTGTTCCAGGGAGCTGGCCGGGAACTTAATTGCTGGGAGTGATAATCTCAAACTCTCCCCAGGCCCACGCCAGCAGGCTGAAACTCCCTTCATGCGGCCCTGGCCTCTGGGACTGAAAGAAGGCCACTGGGCGTGATCCACTAAGGCCCATGAAACCTCCCAAGCCCAGTCCAGTGTCCTAGGGAGCTGGCTGGGAACTCAACTGCTGGGAACAATGGTCTCAAACTCTGCCTAAGCCAGCACCAGTGCACTGGAACTCACCTCGTGCAGCCCTGGTTCCCTTGTAGGGCCTTGGCTCCTAACTATGTCTTCTTTAGATATGTTTAGCATTTCTTTCATTACATGTATCATTTCTTCTTTTACCTGGGAGACTATTTCTGATTTGAGTTCTCTTATAGCTTCCCAGAGCTGTTTGTTCACTTTAGTTGTAATCATTTCAGGAATTTCAGGTGTATGGCTTATATTTTTTTCTGTGTCCATGTCTCCTGGGCTTGCTTGGGTTGGGCTGGAAGTTTGAGATTGCATTTCCCTCATTCATTTTGTCCATTTCCTATATTTCCAGGTTTTGAGCGATGTTTCAAAGCTTCCCCTGTGCACTGGGAATCACCTGGCCCATTTTTGGCACCCAGGGCAGACTGCAGGCAACTGCTAGCCACTTGGGAATTCACTGGGCATGGGCTAGTTAGGCCCACGGGTAGCTCCCATGCATCCTAGGGTGATTTCAGACACAGGGCATGGTCTTACCACCTGGGAGTGATGCAAGGCTTCCCTGTGCACTGGGACTCATCCTGCACGTGCATTCTGGGCCTGTGACTGGATTCCAGCCTCTGCTAGCTGCTTCAATTTTCTATTTTTAAATGTACCTGTCAGATTTGTTATTCTTGCTTCATAAAATCAAAGTTATTCATGCGCAACTTGTTTTTCCTCTCTACAGTAGAAAAATTTTGTATTATAACATTTCTTAATTATTTGGAAGAATTAGCAATTTTATGTGACAGCTTTAGCAATGGATTCCATTACTTTAATCAATAGTGGAATATGCAGTCTTTCTCCTTATGTTATTTTGGTTTACTAGTTTGAAGGTATTCAACTTCTTTAATATTCTTAACTTTGTTGATATTATTTGGTCCCTTAATCCATTACGGTAGTATACTTAGTCCTGCCTAAATGATGACTCTGAGTCTGACAAAGCTCAGTCTATGTAAGATTGCTCCCAGCCCAGCTTTTTCAAATAAAAGCCAGATGGATCCCAAATTGTAATTACTGATTTATAAAACTACAAAATACTGTACTCTACTCTTCAGCACATGTCCTAAATAAAGATGTGTGAAGTATCTGCGAAAAAAAAAAAAAATCTCTGCTTATTTTTGTTTCTCCACACAGCTACTTGGGTGTTTTAAATTTTATATAATATCAGAAACTTATTTTTGAACACTGACTTCAGTCCAAAAATGAGATTACAGAAATGCTGAAACAGCAACAGAAAAAAGGACACACAGACTATTTACAGAAGTTAAATTAAGGAATATTTAAAAGACAGTCGTGTAGTATTTTGGCTTCTAGATTTGCATTGAGAGTCATACAAATAGTTCACCTTGGAAAGCCAAGATTTTTGAACATATGTTAATTAGAAAATGTATATACTACATACATATGCAAATCCCTGATTTACCATTCATACTAGAAACCTAGGGTTCCCAAGTGAAAGACTCATATCCTAGTCTTTTACTCTTGTCCAATCTTTGTAACTCCTTATAGGTTTTCAGTTAGAAGTACACAGTAGTCATTTCAAATCTAATTGATTAGCCAACAAATGAAGAAACAGCCATAGAGAACATGTAAATGCTCAGAAGCCAAAATTGTTTTTCTAAGCCACTCAAAATGTAAGTTAACATTTTGAGTGTTAACATGTCTAACAAAAAAAAAATTAGTCCTAGCCATATCTACAAGGCAGTAAGTATCAATGAAAATGGCAATCATGAACTTAAATTTCCTCAAACCCAATTATATTTATTCATTTAATTTTTACTCATATAATAAATACTTACTGAACACATTCTACATGCCAAGCAAAATTCTAAACACTAGAAATAAACACACTAAAGTGATATAAATCCCTACTTCTGGGAGTGGAATATTTATTTATACTACTTCTATAATAGAGAGCAATTCAAAATTAGAATTGAATACAATATTATATGACATCTTTCTCTTATCCAGAGGTTTGCACAGCTTTGTGATGAATTAAGAACACCACTGGTCTAAAGGTGTGTCTACCTCTAAGAATCCATTCTCTTTGTTTTTCAAAATGAGTTTGTCACCTCCTACAGTTCTCCAAAGGAACCTCAAGTGAGTAACTATGATTATAACTATTCTGTATGATGGGCTTTCATAAGAGACTTAGTTTGGGAAAATGTTTCTTTCATATTTTATCTAAAAAAGAGAAAAAAATTAACTTATAAATTTATAATTGTTTCATAGATGTCTACCAACTACTTGATATGAAATTGAAAATCAAAAGTTTTGTTTTATTTGCAAAGCATAAAATTAAATAAAATGGTAAGTTAATTTTAAGTTTTCCTAATTAAATAACAATATTAAAGGAGCTGAAAGAAAACATGAAAATTAAACAGTTGGTCCTCTGTATCTATGGATATCAGATCTGACCATTTGGCTAACTATAGACCAAAATATCTAAAAATAAGGAAATTTTGATTGTACTAAATGTACAGACATTTTGCTGTCATTTTCTAAAGTGCAGAATAATAATGATTTACATAGTATTTATACTGCACATTTTGATATATACAAGGGGACAGCTGTTTATGACATGCAAAAAATTTCCTCATTTTATATAGGGACTTGAGCTTCTACAGATTTTGATGTCCATGTGGGAGCCTAGAACCAATTCCACAAAGATATTGAAGCACATAACTATTCAGCAAAAGATTTACAATCTAAGAATATATTATCTATTCTTTCACATTCCAAATTTTTAAGATGCACTAATTTTATTAAATCATGACTAATTTAATGACATTGCATAATAAATAGATGGTGAAAATGACTAGAAAACAATAGACAGTCATGTCAAAGAATTTGTATACCATCCATTTCTTCTATTCATTAGGGAGCTACCTGTAGAAAAATTTAAAAAGTCAATTAAAGGCTAGTTTATATGGGGAAAATATTATTTAATTTATACTCAATCTACATGCTACATTTTTAAGAAAAAGAAGTGGCAAGTATTTTGCACTCCTTTCAGCTATTAAGAAAAGCATCTTCAGGCCAAATATCTAATTTAATGGGAACTATACATTGAAAGTAACTTTCAATAAATATTACTTATAATTGACACTTACTAGGTTAAGATTAGCAATAGCATGAAACATCATGGATCAATGTACTGGGATCTTCAAGATAAGGCTATGCAACTGTGAAATAACATGCAAATGATTCAGGCAATCAAATTCAAATGATAAAAAAATTCTTCAACAATATCTATAATGTGAGTAATTTTAAAATGTTCTTTTGAGTTATTGAGGCCAACTCCTCCCCTCACTATAGAAAACCCTAACCGCAAAAGTATACCCTAAAAATATAAACTCACTTCATTCCATTATATTGTTGTTATACCTCTATGTAAATATTTTTACCTATTTCCAAACTGACATACCCATCTGCAAACAAACACATACTACCTGATGGACAAAACTGTCTAGAGTCATCCACAAAAAGCAGTTACTTCACTGGAAAAAAAATATTACAAGCAATTATTTGTTTCTTACTTTTAAAGTGAACAAAACAATAAATCACAAAGACAGTATCTGAGTATTTTAAAAGCTCTACAGTTTTATTAAAAGGTTTAGAAGAATAAAAGACCTTTTATCACTTTAACTGAAATCACAGCTGTCCTGTAGCTTTGAAAGGTACCAAGAAATCCAACTGTGTTGAAAAATCACAATGAGTATATGCAGAACTTTTCATGAATGTGAAAACCGTGTAATAATACATATTAACCTTCAGCTTTTGAGCTTTTCATAAAACGTAAGTAATTAAACTGATATAAGTTCTTTGAGACAGAAGAAACATTAGGGTATGTGAATCATTCTACAATACAGATCATCAGCATTAAAATGCAGAAAACAGCTCATACCCCGCTGTGATTTACTGTAATAATAAGGTTGGGTTATTAGATTTTCTTTAGAGGATGTTTTATTTTCCATGTTTGTAACTGCAGATCCTTAGAATGTTTTCCTTTGTGACTGAAATGGATATTACCACTCACCATGCTAATATTTTATGGCTCAAAATGACAATTATTTAGAAAGAACCTTAGGATGTCAGGAAGATCTACATTCAGGGTTACAAAACATATCAGCTTAATTTATTTTGATATTGCAACGAAGTATTGCTATTTGAAATCTATAGATTATATCTCTATCCTATTCTTCCTAAAATTGTATACTGATACAGTCAGAATCTTAGTCAGCCATTCTACTTGAAACATATCACAAAGCAGGAAACAAGTATGCCTTCTGTCCAAGATACTCCACATTTAGGGGAGGCAGAAACGAGTGAAAAGAGAACCAATGACATATATTCTAACCACAAACAATAATCAGCTTCTACAAGTAATAGTCAGCAAGCTCTTTTTATCTTGAAGGAGCATGAACCGGAGAGACTGAATCCTGAGTACGCCTGTCTTTTTTTTTTTTTTTTAAAGTCAGAAACCAGAAAGGTTTAACACGTCTACACATTTACCATTCTTCTTCCTTGACTAGAAATTGCAAGTTTTCTGTCCCATACAATAAAGTACTAAAACTTACTGTTTCCAGTATTTATTTTATTCTTATCTTACTGATGGATGAGTCACATACAAGAAAATAAATACAACAGTGAAAAAGAAAAAAAAGTATCAGCCATACAATACAGTCTAATCAAAACTAAGGGCTCATAACACTAAGCAACACAACACTTGACTCTACCTAGTCTTGTCCTTTACTAAGTAGCATCGGCATAGAGATTCTGCATCAAATTATTTTTCTCATTATAACTATAGATTTATAAATGTATTACTGAAGTGAACAGTGTATTTTTTAATTTAATAACTATCTCTTTTCTGTGCAATTCAAGACTTTCATAAGAGTTTCTATAAATCAAATAACAGTATTTTAAAGCCAAAATTTCTAAAATATATATTCTAACACCCAAAAAAAGAAGAGTTATTTATTTTACACAGATAAATTTTCGAAAATCTGAATAAAGAGGTCAGAGTTTTGGACAGCATTTCATATTTTCTAAAGAAATCTCAAAAACAGGGTAAGAGAGAAAGGAAAGGAGCAAATCCAGGTTTTCATTTTATAAAAGAAGTATGAAGTTTGGTCACAGTGAGGACAGTAATGATGTAGAATCAGGCAGAAAATGGAGAACACTCAATTATGTCTTTGATCTTCTTGCTTACAAGAGTTAAATAGTCTCCAAAAACTACTAACAGATAATTAAATGATACTATGAGTTTTAAGTGTCTATATTAATGAAAAAAAGCAAAGGGAGATTTAAAAAAAATTATGTAAAAAGTACAGAGGAGAATTACTCTATTAATGTACCATTAGTGTCAAGTTCTAAAGTACACTATCTGACAAAAAAAATGTTTGTTCTTCCCAGTATGTACTTGCCTTCTAAAAGGCTGCAAGTGGGGAGCAGGCAAACCTGCCAAGATTTGCTTCTCAACTGTGTGTTTGTAAATATTAAGTATTTTTTACTATGCCATGTTAGTTTTTTTTTAAAAAACCAATATACATGATGTAACAGAGGACATAAAAATTTTATCTGTTCACATATTTAGCATTCATACATTACACAAATGTTGTTCTATACATTTATTTGCCATCACAATAGTTCACTACTAGCTTAAATATACAACATATTATCTGCTGAGGTGTCAAGAAGTCAGAGTTTGCAATCAGATATACGGAATCAGATCCCAGTTCAATTACTTTCTAACCATGTGAGCTTTAGCAAAATGACTTTAGCCATATCTTTGTTTCCTTGCTTATAAAATCAGGGCAATACAAAATATTTTGTATAGTTATTATTAGAAATACATATAAAACATACACCTCAAAAGAAAGAGATCCAATAAATGCAGAAACAATGTCAATTATTACAGTAATTATGAGATTACTGTTACAGAATAAGAATTCAAAGACTACTACATCAGTGTTTTTTAGATTAAAACAATCACAAGATTTGACATGATATTGATGTTTGATAAATACCAAAAGAACTGTAATTTTACAAAAATACTTTGAAAGAAATATTGTATTTTTATCACAAAAGCTAGGTAGTTTTAATGAAACAACTTGAAATCTAAGTGTTTGGACAAAACCCAAAAAACATTTAATGAATAAGGTGATTCTGATCACTCAGTCTCTCAATAATTTGAGTATAATTAACTTATTTTAAGAGATTCTTTAATAAAAATCTCATCTTTATTATTCTTAAGAATTTAAGCTTTAATTTTCTATTTTTTCCTATTTACTGGAAAGCTCCTGTTTCTGTTTGAATATATAAGCTTCAGGTATTATTATAAAAGATGAAAATGATTTAAGGTGACTATTGCTTAGGCTGCTTCTTAGTTCTACCATTTCCAATTTCAATCATAAAAACCTCTAACTTTTTAGAAGGCAGCTATGCTCACCACTATACCACCAATGCACACAAACCTCTAACTTTTTAGTGAAAATAAAACAGGAAGGCTAAAAGGTTATTGTAAGAAGACAAACGAAACTAACCATTAGCTGTAAAACATATAGTATCATTCAAAATGTATTGTGTATCCCTTTTGATTTCAATATTCTACTGCTAAATATTTTAAACTTTAGTTAGATTTACTTCTGAGTATCTCACATTTTTTTCTATTGTGAAAGATGTTTTATTTTCAATTATGCATCTACTTTAAAAACTCCAAAGATTTTTGGATCTTGACTATGTATTCAGGAAAACTGTTGAACATACCTTTAGTAATAGTTAAATTATTATTCTCCAGAGAATAATAATATTCTCAAGAGCATCAATATATAATAGGCAAATAATGACAAGACCCTTCCTTTACAATTTTTAATACCAATATTTTTTTCTTCTTATCCTTGAATAGTTCTACAAATGAAGATCAAGAGGAGACTGTAGACGTACTCCTAAATTTTCAGAGATATTTGTTAGAGATTTTTAATATAAATACTGTATCTGATTGAGAATGTTCACCTGAATTTATAATTTGTCAAACTTAAATTATAATGAGTTATAATTTTTTAACATCTAATCATATCCATTATTCTAATTACATTTCTTCTTAAAACAATTAATGTGATGCCTTACAATTAACTTACACTTTCCCTAATAATGAGCCATTCCTCTCATCTGATTTTTGCTATTTTATACACTGCGCAATTTGACTAGTGGTAATTTTTTCTTTCTTCTTTTTTTTTTGAAATTTTGCTTCTATATAAACAAGATGTACCATGTAACACAAACTTCTGCTTTGTTCATCCCTTCTATAAACCTTCCTATTTGGTCTTATGTTCCTTCTTTATAACTATTTTGTTGTCAATAGCAGAAAGAGCTTTATAATTTCTATAAACTCTGTAACAACAAATTTTCTGTTACATAATTATCTGTAGAGAAATACTGTTCTCCCTTACAAATTGTTCTTACAGTGTAAATGTGCAAACACCACGAAGTCCTCTGCTCATACTCTCCATTGCTTGTATCTGAATAAGGCCCAATTTCCTGAACTACCTATAATAAGCACTGCTCTGGACTGGAGGTAGATTTCAAAGCTCAGCAGCTCACATTTGATTAGCACGGAAACTAGCTATTTCCTTAAAATACGACACCACAGTGCATCTATGCCTCCTTTGTCTCTGAAACCTGAGTTCACACAGGACTCTACTGTCAAATCTCCCCTGCTCAATTTCTTTATGAGCCACTACCACCAAAACACAATCACCACCCTCCTATGCAGTATTATTTGGATACATCTACCTTGTATTTTCTCAGTGTTCATACCTTTGAGTTCCTCACCATTCATTTGTCACCGCCCTAGATAACCTTCCAAAGGCCAGATGACAGCCACTCCTCCTCTGAAAAGCATTCTCCATTTTTTTGGAACATGTATTTCCTGCCAAATTCTAAACTCTCCCACTAATACTAGGCTCCTCAGACCAAACAGGAAAGTTTATAGAAGGGATGAACAAAGCAGAGGTATGTGTTACAGGTAAATCTTGTTTATATAGAAGTAAAAATTCAAAAAAAAAAAAAAAAAAAGGAAAGAAAAGAAAGAAAAACTTACGACCAGTCTCAGTGCTGCCCTCATGAAAAGGGACCACTCCAAAGGCAACCATCTTAAACTGGCTTTGCTGGTTTCCTTACTGGTGGCAAAATTTATATAAAGTATATCAAGTTTTCTGTTTTCCAAAGATTTGGAACCTAACTGTTAAAGATTTATTGCTGTTTGCTATGATGTGGTTAATTTCCAAGAGAAAAATAGTAATGTTCAGAAATAAACTAAAATTAAGTTGCAAAGAAGACTTTTTTTGACATGAGGTTTCACATAAGTTGTTCAGGTTGCCTTGGCCACCTGATTAGGCTGGATTATAGGTGTCTTGTCACAGTACCTGACTCAAGGACAATGTTTAGTATGAAGAATGTAAAACTCTAAATGATGATTATATTTATTTAATGATTGCTGTTTTATTGTGATTTATATTTCTTACTAAAATAATTTTGAGTTGTGTATATTTTCCTAAATTATCTTTTTTTATATAATAGGCATATATTACTTGATTCTAAAAGAACTGTATTTAGGGTTATATGCTTTTTTATTTTAATCTTATTTCTGTGACTTCTATTATTTTACTTTGACCACTTCATGCCAATTATGTCTGGTTCATTGATGCTTTCACAGACCCAGGTTTTTAAAATATCTTTTATTTCCACAAATTATTGTAATTTTATTAGTTAATTAATATCACTTTGTAGTTTATTCTTATTTCATAGCTTTTTGCTGAAAAATCATTTAAGATCTACTTCTATAGCATATTTCAAGTAAACAATACGTTGGTTCATAGAGCACACTATGCATTAAATCTCAAGAACTTCTTCGTCTTTCATTATTGGCGCTCTAACATCTCATTTCCATCAGCCTTTAAGACTCTACCTATTATCATTCTGTTCTTTCGTTCTATGAGGTCCACTTTTTATACTTTACATATAAGGAATATCATGCACTACTGTCTTCCTGTGCCTGGCTTACACCACCAAGTACAATGTCCTGCAGCTTTGTCCATGGATTTGCAAATGGCAGAATTCTTCTCTCTTATAAGGACGGATACCCCATTGTGTGTGTGCATGTGTGTTTATACTCCACAATCTCTTTACCCATTTGTCCATTAGGAGACAATTGATTCCACTATTGGCTATTGTGAATAATGCTGTAATGAATATGGGACTGCAAATGTCTCTGACATATGAACTTAATTTCCACTGGTTATTTAATCAGTTGTGGGACTGCTGGATTTTTGTTGTTATTGTTGTTTCTTTTTTAATTTTGGAAGGAAGAAGACTTCCAGAACTACTTCAAAAAGTGGCATGCAGGAAGGAATGTGTGAGCAGGAGCATTCTGAGGAGGATTAACTCCAGCATTCTGAGGAGCAATACATATTTCACTGAATAAATTTTAAATTAAACATTCACTATGTTCTCCAATGATACTGCATGTATTTAGGTGCTAAAAAGTTGGGTGTACATGCAAGTACACATGTGTTATACACTCTTGATAACTAACCCTTTCTGTATTGTGGAATGACCTTCTTTGTCTGATTTGGACTTGAAACCTATTTTTTTCTGATGTAAATATAGCCATTCATGTGCTCTTTTGGTTACCAGTTAACTCCAATATAGTTTCCATCCCTTCACTTTCAGTCAATCAATTCTTCTTTCAATCTTTACATTGTAATTATTTATATCTCTGCTAAATTTATTTTGTCTTAAATTCTGTTTGCCTTCTGAATATATTAGGTTTCTCTTGGTTAACATTTGAAGTCTAGCTCCAAGGCAGAATTCCGTATGTTCGTCTTTCAAACCTGACCATTAAAAGATCTTAGGTGGGAGACTGGGATGGGCTGACTTTTCCCTGCCACATTAAGTGCAGAGCCAAAGCATTACAGCTTTCTGGAAGACTTACAGTCAAGGAGTCAAACTCACTCCTCTCAATCAACTGCCCACTGCCAGCAGTTATCATTGATCACATAAACTTAGTCATGTCATTTGTCATGGAATATTTTAGTGACTTTCTCCTGACTATAGGACATAAATCCATAATCCAGCACTGCAAAGGTGCCTTGTCTTCTCTAGGGTCATCTTTTGCATCTCCTTGTTTGGCTACCAATGTGGCAGCCACAGAAAACTGATTCTCTGAATAGTCAAGGTTTCACATACGTTGATTATTCAGTCTTAACACCTTTAGAATTTCAACTAGTCTTCAAAGCCCAGCTCCTGTCACACTCAGGTATCTTTACTTTGTTCCTATAGCACCCTCAGTTTTGTTTATCTCCCTTACAGTGTATACCATATAGCCTGTATTTCAACAATGAATTCTTTATAGTCAGGGTTCTGTGTCTTATCTTCATTTACCCAGTATCTAACAGATATCAGACACACAGAAGAGGCAAAAGGACTGGCTGTTGAAAAATAAATAGTGAATAAGTACTTTTGCAAATCTCTTGTTTGTAAATTACCCCAAGTTATTAATTGTTATTAATTCCAATCATGTTTGTAAATATATTCGAACATGCATTTAGTTAGCATTTGTAGCAAGCCAAGCACTAACTGACATTAGACCTTAATAGTGAAAAGTAATAGGAAGATAGCATAAATTTATAGTCAATTTATACTGTGCTAAGTCATAAAAAGTCAAGTTTCCCTTAAGATTAGAATTTCATTACAGTAAAAGTCTTGTTTGTTAATATTTAAATCTCATACCACTATGCAACAAAATAGAGAAAAAAGGAAAATGTGACAACATACCAGAGATACCATGGCCCAACCAGTCTTGTTGTAGATGAACTCCAAGTTGTTCCTTCTTAAGTAGAGCAAACCACCAACAAGCGATACCAACAAGGCCAAAGCAATGGTGCCGGAGTAGTTGGGTGGTCTGAAAACCCGAATCTGCAAAAATGCAATGAAAATTTGTGAAAGGGAAGGAGAATCGCAGTTTTTCTCTTGACCATATTCTAGTCCTTCAATCTTCCAGAAAAAGAATTCAGAAACACATCACCCTACATTTATATCTGGCATTAACACTCACTCTTTTTAAGAGGTAAAAAGATGCAATTTAAAAATATAATGGGTATGTAAAAGAGCAACTTTCTCTGAATTTTAGATGAGTACACTCAACAATATGCACACCACACACATGTAACTCAGCCCCAAGATGCCACGCATCATGCTTGGCTCATCTAGTATACGGCAGCAATAAGATGAGGATGGATTTATATAATTTCAATTTAGGACTTTTAAAACTGGCTTTACTAAAATATAACTCATATGCCATACAATTCACCCAAAGTGTACATAATTCAACTGGTGTTAGGATGTTTACAAACATTACAGCCATCATCAGAATTTTTATCACCTCAAGTCATCCAACTACTCCTCCCAACCTGTAGCCTTAGGTAAGAACTAATCTACTCTCTGTCTGTAGAAAGTTCTAATTCTAGGCTTCCGTACAAGGTATGGTTTGTTGTAACTGGCTTCTTTCACTTAGTATAATGTTTTCAAGGTTTACTCTTGTAGGAGCATATGTCAATAATGTACTTCATTTTTATGACTGTGTAACATTCCCCAGTATGGCTAATCATAATTTGTTTCTCCATTCATTATTTGACAGGTGTTTAAATTGTTTCCACCTTATGGTTACTAGGCATAGTGCTACTATAAACATAGGTATGCAAGTTACTTTTTGTGAACTTACGTTACCATTTTTCTTCCATGGAAACTAAGGAGTGTAATAATGATGGGACATACATAAACCTCCATCTTTTAATGGTTTGAGGACATGCCAGGCTGTTACCACAGTGGCCAGAACATTTGACATCTCCTCAGCTATATGTGAGACTTCCAACTTCTCCATTTCCTCACCAATGCTTATTACCTGACATTGTTTATAGCTATCTTACTGGACATGAAGTGGTGTCTTCTTGTTCTTTAATTTGTTTTTCCCTTGTGACTGACAATGTTAAACAGATGATTAGTGGCTATTTCTATATTTTCCTCACAAAAATGTTTCTTCTGATCCTTTGACCATTTTAGATTAGATTTTGTCTTTTTCCTATTAAATTTAAAAGACATATATAACTGGGTATAAATCTCATCAGAAAAATGAACTGCTAATGCTTACCTCATGTGTGAGCTATATTCACTTTCTTGATGTTTTCCTTTAAGCCATAAAGCCTCTTCTTTAGAATTAGATACAAATGGTGTGAAGTCCTAACTTCAATAGTACACATGGCTCTGGGGTCTAATAACATTTCCTACATAAAGGAACCAGGCAAGGTCCTAGGAATAGAGGACTGAGTGCTGGGTAGAACAGCTGCACAAGCAGATGCAGTAAGAGCCTGGAACAAATTTTTATGTCAGAAAATTAGAAAGCATTTAGAAAGTAAAGATGGAGGCACATCACAAGAACACAGACACCAGGATGAAGAGGCTCCCATTATTCAAACCTAGAATAATTTTAGTATCAAATTAAAAACAGCAATAGATTACCACAAGGGTATGAATAATTCATTATGCATTGTTCTGTGACATGATCAGTCAGGAATAACAAATTCAGGAAAAAACAAAGTGATTATAGTCACAGGTCCAAGAGACAAAAGACACTATACAGCATTCAGGGCCACATAAGAAAGATACCAGAGCAATCCAGTGGCAGAAGTCAGAAGCCACAGGAAGATACGGCCACTGCCCTTGTTGAAGTATCTTCAGGAAAGACAGGGTGAGGTGAGTGAACAGTTTAAGATTAATGAGTTTGGACAATTTTGGTGGAAATTGGCCTGTACAAGTGTTCTCTAGTTGTCTGGTCTTGGCCCTTGGATGATTAAAGCAGAAGGGTACTGCCCCCTAGGATGGACAGGCCAGAAAAAGGAGGTATGCCTCTGGACTGACTAGTTTACTTAGCAAAGACAGACTGCCTGCCTGGGCTCTCTGTCATCCATGAAAACTGGCTGAACCAGGAGAAGCCATCCTGGAAAAGCACCAGGAGGAGTTCTTCCTCACCAGAAAGTTGTTTTTAAATAATAAAACGTTATTAATATGTGAACATTTAAAAATGCTTATAATCCAAAATGCAACTTATAGTCCCATAGCAATGATAAATAGGTGACTGAAAGACAAAAACAAACGCATAAAAGGAGTAGAACTCTCAATTACAGTAGAATACTGAAGGCCAGCAAGAAATATGGAGACACAGCTAGAAGTGTAATCATCATTTTATAAGCACCATAGTGCAAAGTGAATCAGGCAAGAATCACTTCTGGCTGCTATATCCAAGCATAAACGTTGAGCAAGAAACAGTAATTGAATGCTCTTAAGGTGTCTTTACAGACAATTAATTAATATAAAGGACATAAAAAGAAAGAGAAGCAATTACACATAAATGAAGGAATGAGAAATACTTTGATTCCACATTCAAAGTAAACAGTACCTATTTAGTATTATAGTTGAGAACACATAAGTAGAATCCAGCAATAAGTAAACATCAAGTAAATGAAGTAAGAATCATTTTATTTGAAAAGTAGGCTAGGGTCAGAGGTTTCCAAAGATGGCGGACCGGTAGGTAGTAGGAGAGAGATCCTCTCTGAGAGTCAGCTTAAATGCCAGAATTTAACACCCTAGAGAGACCCAAACAGAGAGAGATGGACTCTCTCAACCCAGGAAGAAACTAAAGTTAAAAAAACCGCTCAAATATGAGGTCCTAGGGCTAACATTAGTGAAGTAAGATCAGCAAGCACGGCGCCATCCTCAAGCTGCCTGAATTCCTGCCCAAAAGTGAGCTGAAAGACCAAACTGCACTGATGCGACTGGCTTGAGCAGCTGGAGGGTGGAGTAGAACATCCCTGCATGTGGCTCACCTAGACCTGGCAGTGCACACGACACAACCAGAGGCACCGTGAATTTACACTGCAGCTGCGCTGAACTCGGAGGTCTGGGAGCCCAGCAGTTCTCGGGGACAGGCATCAACATGCGGTGAGTGATGGGAATAAGACCCTGTCACGGGAAACGGGAAATTGACTGGAAGACATGTTGGATTTGGGCAGGACAGCCCTAACTCCATAAGGAAGTGGCTTCAGTTGGTTGCTCCCCTCACCGAGCAGAATGGTGGAATCAGCTTGGATTGGGCAGTGCCCCTGGCCAGGACAAAGTGGGTTGCTACAAACTAATTCCCTGAGCACAGCCACACACTGACACAGTGAAGGCCTGCAAAGGTTGACTGGCCCGGAGGAGAGGAGCCAGCGCTCACTGCGCTTGCTTGAACTTCACTCTCTTGATAGCAGCCGGCAGAGGACAGAAGCCCCTAGCCTGCGTGCTCCAGAGGAGACTTAACCAACAAGAAAAGGGACTGGGAATTACACTGTACACTTGTATGGAAGGAACCAAAAACATGACGAAAGGGAAAAATAAGAAAAAAACCCCAGCCCCCAACCCTGAGAACATTGATCCAGGAGAGGTAAATACAAAAGAGACTGAGGGCAGCAAACATGCAACATCAAACACAGCATTAGCGGACATAAAGAGATATATTCAGGACCTCGTAAGCAGGATCAAAACTGAAATATTAATTCAAATTAAACAAGAGATAAGTAGATTAATAAAAGAAAGGCTGTGTACCTCTCAAGAAGACAAAGACAGAAGAATGGAGGAACAAAAAAGGAGAGAAATGTTTAATGAAGAATACAAAAATACCCTAGAAATTCAAAGAGATTATCAGGAAACTAAAGACTCCATAGAAAGCTGGCAAAACTGCTTAAAAGAAACCAAAGATGGGCTATCAAAAATTGAACACAGGCTTGCAATGTGTGATCATGAAAGGAAGAGCTCTTAAAAATAACATGGGACAAGGCAGTAACTATACAAATACTAGAAGATGACAAGAGGATCTATAACTTAAGAATAAAGCATGTGAATGAAGAAGCAGGAGTCAAAACAGAGGAATTGCAAAGGCTATTCACAGAAATCATTAAGGAAAATTTCCCAAGCATAGAAAAAAGAAATGATATGCAGAGGTATGAAGCGTACAGAACTCCAGCCACCTACAACCCAAACAGAGCTACACCCAGACACATAATAATCAAGATCCCAGAAATTCAATATAAGAACAGAATATTAAAAGCCATCAGAGAAAAGAAACAGATCACCTATAAAGGAAAACCCACCAAAATCACGGCAGACTTCTCGACACAGACCATCAGGTCAAGAAGAGCTTGGAATGAAGTAATTCAAGCCCTGAAGGAGAACCACCTCCAACCCAGATTGATGTGTCCTGCAAAACTCTCTCTGAAATTAATGGAGAAACAAGATGCTTACATGACAAAGAGGAACTAGGAGAATTTGTGACCACCAATACAACCCTATAAAAAAATACTGAAGGACATTTTAGAGAGAAAGAGAGAACAAGAATACGAGCATTTCAGGAACGATGGCAGAGAGGCCTCAGTGAATGAGGCAGATAGTGGAGTGGAACAGAAAAATAGACAACCAATGTTAGAAAAAACAAAATAGCAGAAATAAGGCAGAGAAAACTGGTTGTAATCTCTAGTATAGATGGCCTTGAAATATTAACAGAGAGAAACACAGGCAGAGTAGATCAGGAGACAGGGTACATTGAGATGCTCTATATAGGGAGGCAGTGGGACCCAAAACAAGCACTGCACCCTATGGGAGTGAAAGGGGAGGAATTGTCTAAAAAAGGAAGGCAGAGGATATTGTTAATGGGGTAACAAGATTTAAAATTTACATTATTCTCATCACTCTGCTTGGATGGATTACATGCTGTTTCAGTTTGTCTACTTACGCCAGACTTGAGGACGTGGTCAGCTATCCCAAAAATAAGAGGACATATTATGGTAATCATCCGTAATTTCCTATCAACTTAATCTGAAGCCCTTTATTACTTATACTATCTTATTATGACTGATCTTATTTGAATCTGGGTTGTTAGATTGCTACTCTGTATTGACTGATTTTATTTAAATCTGTTATGATGGATAGCATTAAGTCTAAGACTATAGGCAACTACACTGAAGATGACAAGATTCATTAAGATACCCACTCTGGTTTGATTATGACTTGCTTTTGAAGTCTTATAATGTCTCCAATGCTTTGTTTTTATTAATGTTGTTATATACTGCTGAGACATCATAGTAACCATTGTAGATCACCTTGTATTGCGGTTTTATATGACTTTTTTGCTTCATGCTTTTCTAGGAATTGTTTTGTTTTATCTTGCTTTGTTTTGTTTTTCCCTCCAATCAGAAAGGATAGATATACATTTAGAGACTCATGCATGTGTGGAGCTTATAAACAGTTTACAAGAACCAACTATGTAACACATGTTGAAATGAACAACTACATTGAAGAAAAAGAGACACTACAGTACCCAGTGCTGATTCCATAATGTCATGATGTGTAATCCAGCAAAATTATCATTCTTTGTTGAAAGTGATTTTAGCTTGTTTTGTTTTGTTTAAGTTCAACACACATGAAGGTATGGACAGCTGTTTTGAAGAGAATGAGAGAGACTATGACAGCCATTCTTGGCTTCCCTATTGTCTGGTCTTGAAGACCTGAAACGTCCTCCTCGCCCTGCTCAGATCAATTCCATGCTAGGTTGCTTCATGTGAAATCCCTGTATGTGACAATATGGACAACTATTTGGAAGAAAACAAGAATCAATCCAATAGAGAGTGAATATCTCTGATTGTCTAGTTTTGGAATTTATGTCCCTTACATTGCTTTCTTGTGATCTGCTTTGTTCTGTTTTGTTGTGTTTAATTTTACCTTTTTGATATAATTGAATGTATATTTGAGTGGGTAAGATGGATGACCATATTGCTGTTTTTTTTTCAGATCGTGGAACAGAACTCTTAACAGACTCACTGTTTGAATGTCTACTTTACATGTTTTAACTTTATAATTTGAACAACTATTTCCAAGAAGTCAGTATGTAATTTGCCAAGTAATAATCTCTTAGGTTTTTTTTGTTGTTGTTCTTTTCCTTTTTTCCTTGGAATTCTGTATTGTTGCTACCCCTTATTCTGTTTTGTTTTGGGTTTTTTTTCTTTCTTCTCTTTAAATAAAAAAAAATTTTTTTTAAAAAAAAGAAAAGTACGCTAGGGCCATTTTCTTCCAACTGTGAACATCTTTAAAGGACACAGGCTACAGAAATACCCAGGTTAAAACAGACTTAAAACACGTGACATTTAGAAGAAACAACTGACTCTAGACTTCATCTTGAAAGACAGGAAAACATTAGAAAAAGATGTTATCTCAGCTAACAAATAAAATCAGCTCAGCTCTAATAAAAACATTACACAGCTATAAGCATATGGGATTCATAAATATTACTGTAAATTGCCATTCACAGAAATTAATTTTTTCAGAAAAAAAATATATGTAGACAAGAGAAAGACACAGGGATGGAACAGAGACTAAGAATCACAAAGCTCATGTGATAAAATATTAACAAGGTAAACTTGAATAAGGACATACATTGGTACTATTTATACTATTTTCATGTTTAAAGTATTTTAAAGTAGAAATTATTTTCAAATAATTTTTTATTTTGTAACTTTATTGGCAAGATACATAAATGTGACAGGATAAAATCATTTATATTTAAAATTTAGCATTTCTTATTAAGAATTACTAGTACTCTCAATTTACCCACAATGCACCAACTAATGATAAACTGCATAATAAATGATTTACTAAAATATTTAAAAATTGATGAGAATTATGAAATAAGTTTAGTCACCAAAATGTCACTAAAATCTACAACACAGGCAATGAATGACATCATATAAATGAATGATGACACAACCACTCTTACTCAGAATGAATGTTTTGTCCCTTCTAGTAAAAAATGTCTCTGGATGACCACTAGCATAAGTCAACTTTTAAATAACTGGCTGTTTACGTTAGAAAATACTGAAGACAGCAAGAAGAAAAATTACTATAAGCCTTTCACATGGACATTACCATCAACATTTTCCTTCATTTCCTTTTATAATAAATGGTTTATTTCAGCCTATATTCATATTCATGTTTAAAGCAAAATTTTAGATAATACAATATAACATACAGTATGATATATACTATAACAATAATGCTATGATATATAATTCTTGCTCTAATAGTAATTTACCAAAACCCTACCTTCACAGTTTGAATATCATTCTATGTGAAATACTCCTGAAAATCAATTTCCAGTTATGCCACAGTATAGTTATTAAGTCTCTTACTTTAGACATTCCAACTTTTTTACATTAAAATGAATGCTGTTTAAAAAATATCTATAGGTAAGAATTTTAATCACTCTTGATTACACCCTTAAGTTCTACTCCACACAAATTTGGTATCAGAGAAGTGGGGTTGTT
Source organism: Dolichotis patagonum (assembly GCA_004027295.1). Classification (NCBI taxonomy): domain Eukaryota; kingdom Metazoa; phylum Chordata; class Mammalia; order Rodentia; family Caviidae; genus Dolichotis; species Dolichotis patagonum. Next base: position 72,281 of record PVJX010004611.1, read on the forward strand.
GCTGTGACTATGCCTGACTATATGGTTCAGGAGCCTTTGGGAACGGATGGTAGGGAGAGAGTCTGTTGTTGCTGTTGCTGTTGTTGTTTTGATAACAGGGATTGAACTCAGGATCTCACACTTGCCCGGCAGGCACTTATGTTGCTGAGCTAAATCCCACCCTGTAGGGAGAGGTTTGGAAAGATCTGGAGATGTCAACTAAAAGAGTAAAGCTGGAAGGCCTTTGATTGTTCTTTATGGGAGATTCTAGTCAGAGTTCAGAAGATCATAAGCCTGGTAAAAACCAGGCTCAAGAGGTTTCTGATCAGTGAACCATTTTTAATGTAATTTGCATGCACTGAAATTATTTTTGTTTCCTATTTTTTCCTTTCTTTTTTCCATATTTGTCTTCTCCATCTTCTTCTCTCTGTCAATCAGGATTTCAGTCTCTAAACTGCTTCTCTGTATTATTCTGCTCATCCTCTTCCTCTCTTTTGTCAAATATCTTGTTTAATTTTATGAGTCTTTCATGAAAGTAAACACTGTCACTTCTTTTTTATGGTTCATTTCAATAATTCTAAGTTTTCTCTTCCAATTCCTCCTTCTTGTATCCCACACCCCAAACATGGATGATCATGCTATGCACAACACACTTGTTCCTACTATATTAAACGTCATCCACCGCTATATCCTTCCTACTAACCCTCTTAAACATCCCCCCACCCACACCATAACAAGGTAAAATCACTCTACAACGTAAAAAACTGTTGCATACAATTTCCTGGTATAAGTTGGATTATATTATATAATTATAGAACTTGATCCTACAGTTAAGGAAATCAGGCTAATAGTTAACACACACGTCAGTAGCCAGGCTGTGCTTCAGTTTATGGTTGCTGCTCACTGTACTACTTTAACAAGGATACCACACCTGTTATAATCAGTTTTTCTCTCTTACATGACTGCACTGAAATTATAAGGGGTCAAAACCTTCACCACAGTCCAGTACCAAAGGAAGGAGACTTCAATCAAATTGATAGTAACTTTATATTCTTAATATATTCAGAAGGTAGGTTCCTGGAATAAATATAAAGACCAACAACTGCCTATACTGAGAAGACAATCTGAGGAACAGTTAACTCCTAGGAAAATTTCAGACACCAGAGACAAAAATATCTAACTTAAGAAATCCAAAAACATGAACACAAAAAATAAACTAAAAACTAGAAAATGACAAGAGGAAAAAGCAAAGTACAACCCCAAATACCCAGCCCACCTAAGACAAGTCCAGAGTACAAAGAGATAGAGGAAATCAGAAGTCAACAAATGGAACTCTCTGGAATGATAGCAGCAGAAGTGAAAAAACAATGGAAGAGGCCACAGAAAAAATATCAAAGATGCAAAAAGAAATGACAATCAAAATGAAAGACATCAAAGCAGACACAGATAAAAAAAAATAGAGAAGCTTAGGAAAATGATGGAAATCATCAATGCCCAACATAGACAAGACAAGCAATCAATGAAACAAATCCAAACAGAAGCCAGATTTTTTAAAACTCCATTGAAAGTATATGCAACAGATTGAATAAAGGCAAGAATGCAATATCAGACCTACAAGTCAGGGATATGATTAGTGACCAGGAAAAGAATGATATCTTAAAAACATCAAGGAACCAGCAAAAACCAATAGAACAGTTACAAGATTAAGCAAAGAAGAACAATATAAGATTGACTGGCGTCAGTGAGAAAGCTTGAGACAAGGCAAAAGCCACTAAAAATCTCTGCACACAAATAGTACCAGAAAACTTCCCAAACATGGGTAAAGATTTTGACATACAAATAAATGAAGCACACAGAATTCCAAATAGACATGACCAAAATAAATCCACATCAAGACATATAATAAAACAGAGGGAAAAGACAGAACTGACAACAGGAAAATAAAATGAAGAAGGTAAGTCAACAGATATAAGTTATACACATGAATGGAAATGGTTTCAATACACCAAACAAAATGAAGCAGACCGGCAGAATTCAAAAATACAACACAAGAACAAAATATTAAAAACAGCTAAAGAACATAAATAAATCACTATAAAGGAGAGACCATCAGAATCACAGTAGAATTCTCAACACAAACACTCAAATCAAGGAGAACTTGAAGTGAAGCATTTCAAGCCTAAAATCAATCTTCATCCCAGATTGATGTAACATACAAAACTATCTTTCAACATCAACAGAGAAATAAGGTACTTCCATGAAAAAACAGAAGAAATTCATGCCACCAAACTAGCACTAAATAATGCTCTGAAGGCATTAGACATTAGAGAAAACAGAGACCACAAACACACAAACGTGAATAGGAAAACATTGCAAAGCACGCCACGCAGTTAAACAGAGGGAAAAGACAGAACTGACAACAGGAAAATAAAATGAAGAAGATAAGTCAATACATATCAGTTATACACATGAGTGGAAATGGTCTCAATACACCAAACAAAATGAAGCAAACTGGCAGAATGGATCAAGAAATAAGATCCAACAATATGCATTCGAAACACACATTTAACCTGAAAGAAACTTATAGACCAAAAGTTAAAGAATAGAAAACAATACTCCATGCCACAGGAAAAAGAAGTTGCTATTCTATTTGCAGACAATGTAAACTTCAATCCAAAACTGATCAAAAGAGACAAGGAAGGTCACTACATACTTGTTAAGGGAAAACTCCAAAAAAGGATAACAATAATAAATATATATGCACCAAACACTGGTGTACTCAAGTACATAAAACATTAACAGACTTCAAAAAACAAGTAATGGGGCTATGGATTTAGCTCAGCAGCATAAGCACTTGCCTGGCAAGCGTAAGGTCATGAGTTCAAACCCCAGTACCGGGAAAAAAACCAACAACTACGTACTAACACACTAACCCAATTAAAGTATAGGACCTTAATACTCCAGTCTCACAAAAAAAATCAACAAAGAAATATCAGAACTAAATGAAGCCTGTGAACAAATGGACTTGGTAGATGTGTACAGAGTATTTCACACCAACATCAGAATACACATTCCTCTCAGTTGCACATGGGATGTTGTTCAAACTAGACATGTTAGCCCCCAAAATATGTTTCAGTAAGTGAGAAACTGAAGTCATTGCATGTATACTAACCATAACGCAATGCAACTGGAAATCAGTGACAAAAGAAATCACAAAAACTACATAAACAAATGGAAATTAAACAACACACTTCTGAACAACCAATGTGTCCCAGAGGAAATTAAGAACAAATTTAAACAGTATATACCATTAAATAATTTTTTAGAAAACTTATGGGATGCAATGAAAACAGTCCTAAAAGAGAAATTTATAGCAATAAACTCTTACATCAGGAAAACAAAAGGGAGTTCAAATAAACAATCTAATATTGAATCTAAAACTAGCAAAAGATGAACAAATCAAACTCAAAGTTTACACTAGGAAAGATATTTTAAAGATAACAGCAGAAATCAATGCAATTGAGACTAAGAAAACAACACAAAGAATGAATCAAAAAGTTAGTTCTTTGCAAGAATTAATAAAACTGATAAATCATTAGCCAACCTCATCAAAAACTGTAAAGAAAAACCACAAATCCATACAATTAGGAATGAAATGAGGGAAATCACAAAAGATCCTACAGAAAATCAAAGATCATTAATACCCACCATGAGAAATTATATTCTCATAAGAAAGAAAACACAAAACAAATGGATAGATTCCTAGACACAAATTGTTAAAACTAAATCAAGAATATGTAAAAATTCTAAATGACCTAGTATCAGCCAACGGAATTGAAAATGTAATAATCAATTTACCAACAAAGAAAAGCACAGGCCCTGACAGATTCACTGCTGAACTCTACAAGAAATTTACAGAAAAACTAATGCCACTAATAGTGAAACTCTTTAAGAAATTGAAAGGAAAATAATAGTTCAATAATCACTTTTGGAGGCAGTGTATTACTCTTTTTCCAAAACCAGAGAAACAAGCCAAAAAAAGAAAACGACAGGCCAATTTCCCTAATGAACATAGACAAAAAAATAATTGATAAGATACTAGAAATTACAGCAAATTATCAAGAAGATTATACACCATGACCAAGTAGGATTCATCCAGGGATGCACAGAAGATTCAAGATATACAAATCAATCAAGGTAATACACCATATTAATGGAACCAAAGATGAAAATCACATGATCCTCTCAATAGATGAAGAAAAAGAAAGTGACAAAATTCAACATCCATTCATGATGAAAACCCTGCAAAAATTGGAATAGAGGGTGTAGAGGGTTTTTTTCTTAATCTGACAAAAGCCATCTATGACAAACCAAAACTTAACATCATAATAAACTGTTAAAAATAGAAAGCTTTCACTCTAAAATTAGGAACAAGACAAGAATGTCCACTAACACCTCTCCTGTTCAACAGAGTTCTGGAAACATTAGCCAGAGCAATTAGAAAAGAGAGAAATAAAATAAGGATAGAAAGGGAAGAAATTAACATTATTTGCAGATGACACGATATTCTATATAGCAGACTCCAAATGCTCTACCAAGAGACTTGTAGATTTAATAATAAAATTGAGTAATGTAGCTCAGTACAAAGTCAACACTCAAAAATCAACAGCATTTCTATACACAAACAATAAAGTGACAGAGAAATTAGGGAAACCATACCCTTCACAATAACATCCAAAAAAACAAAATACTTATGAATCAGTCTAACAAAGAAAGTAAAGGATCTATACACTGAAAATTACAGTACTCTGAAAAAGGAGATCAAAGAAGATATCAAAAAATAGAAACATATCCCTTGCTATGGAAAGGAAGAATTAACATACTGAAAATGGCTCTACTCCTGATACTGTTATACAGAATTCATGCAATCCCAATCAAAGCATCATTAGCACACTTCACAGAACTAGAGAAAACATTCCTAAAAGTCATCTGGAACCAGAAGAGACCAAGAATAGCAAAAGAACTCTGGGCAACAGAATTAAGGCAGGAAGCATCACAATCCCTGACTTGTAAAGATTTAAAAAAAAGACTGCAGGATCAGCACAACAGACTAAAAGACGCAGACAGCACTCCAAATAAACTAAACTACCTTATCTTCAACAATGGAGCCCAAACATGTTCAATGGAAGAAAGACAGCCTCTTTAATAAATGGTGCTGGAAAAACTAACTTTCCACATGCCAAAGACTAAAACTAGATCCATGTCTATCACCATGCACTAAACTGAAGTCAAAATGGATCAGAGATCTAAACATTAAAACAGAAACACAAAACCTACTAGATGAGACAACAGGTAGAAATCTTGAAGACAAGGGAGACATCATTAACAAAACCCAGACCACATGGGAAATACTACAAAGAATCAAAAAACAGGATCTCACCTAATTAAGAAGCTTCCACTGGCTTTGTATCCTCCAGACTTAAAGCTGTACATCTACCCAAGATGAAAATGTCTGCAGTCTATCAAGGGCCTTCAGATTAACCCTCTGTAGAGGATCTCTGACTTTCAATTAACAACTATTGCCCCTTCAGCCTGAAGAAGCAAGAATGGTCATTGCTCACTGCTCCCTCATGGCAGTTTGAGGTACTACTTCAGGGTCAATGTTACAGGCAGCTGAGTTATATTATAGGCTGAGCCCTGGAAGGAGCCAGGGCAGAAGACCAGATATCTTGCAACTATAAGGGAAAACAAACACCTGTTGTGGGCCAGATCTCAAGACAAAAGACAACAAATACAGCCACACCCTAAAGATAAACATCATGGATTGATATTCTAAATAGGTATCTATCACCTTAAGGAAACCAGAAGTCACTAATCCAACCCCCTACATATAAAGGCTCTGTTCCTCCTGCTTCCCTATTGGATCCCAATTTAATCAATCTTACCTGAGACATTATAATCATAATATTATTGGTTGACCATAATTCTGTCCCATCTCATGCTCACCTTGTGAGTTTCCATTTTTCCCTACCTTAACCCATCTTATCTGGTGGTTTGGCTCTATAAAAGTCCCTAGAAAAGACAGTCTTTGGCAACCCATTTGGGACCCCTTTTGCGTCTTTCTCAGAAGCTTTCTTCCTCTCAATAAATATAGTATTCTCTTAAAAAAAACATTGAAAATCTTCTCCACAACAAAGGAAAGCAACAACAAAGTGAAAAGACAACTCGTAGAGTTAGCAGTGTCCCCTCAAAGGACTTTCTATCTAGAACATAGAAAGAAATGAAAAAAATCAGGCTCCCAAAAATTCAAAGACACAATCCAAAAATGGACATCTAAGATAAATACACCCTTCTCAGATTTAAAAAAAATGGCAAATGTTCGAAAAACTGTTCAGCATCATTGGACATTCAAGAAATGCAAATTAAAACAGCTGATATTCCATCTCACCCCAGAAAGAATGGCTATCATCAAAAAAATCAATGGATAACAAATGCTACTGGAGTTTTAGGGAGTACACTGATGCAACCACTGTGAAAATCAGTGTGGCAATTCCTTAAAAAACTAGGATTAGAGGACCCATTAAACCCAACTATTCCCTTTCTGGGTATCTTCCCAGAAGAATTGAAAATATCATACCACAGCTACGTATGTGCACCCACATTTATAGCAGCACAATTGGTAATACATAAATCTTGGAAACAATCCAAATTACCATCAACTGAGGCATGCATAAAAAAGATGTTTTTTTTCATATAATGAAATACTACTCACCCATAAAGAAAAATAATGAGACTTTTACAGGTAAATGGATGTCACTTGAGACCATACTTATAAGTGAAATAAATCAGACCCACATGTGTAAATATAAAATTGTCTCATTAGTATGAGAAACTGAAAGCGTAAAAAGATACAAAATGTACAACAAATATTGTAAATAGGGAAGAAATTATTCGAAAAAAACCAAAAAACAGTGATGGGAGACAAGGATAAGAAAAGATGGGGTGCTATTTTTACTTTCTCTTTAAAATTAAAAAAATAAATGAATAAAAATTTTAAACATGGCAAAGAAAACATACATGAACATCTGTTCTGTCAGCAATCCATTTTGCTAACTGTTCAGCTGCGAATCCAATTCTTTGAAGGTCAAAAGTATCAGCTCTCTTGGGCCTGCCTTTTGGAGGAAAATGCATGAATGTAGGAGCAGAGTTCATGTTGAGCTGTAAAACACGGGAGAAAGAAATAAAGATAATACCAGTGAGCTGTAAAACATGGGAGAAGAAATAAATATAATACCATTCCAATATTCTTTATATATCACTGATCTAACACATTACTCATTTTGCATGAATTTTGGAGACAGCATTACAAAAATTCAAATAGCCTTCCATTTAATTTCTATTTTTACTTATACTGATGAACTGATGAATGAACATGAACTAGTGAATTTGATTAAATTGTCTGAATTCTCACATTTAACAAGTATCACTCATATTTCTATTGTCTTCCAGATTTTAACAGCTATTGTACTCTTTTCCTTTCTAGAATTCTATAATTAAAGAAAGAAATAACTCACAGTATAAAATAGAAATATTAGGATTTGCCAGTACATGGATTACTTCATTTCTTAAACATTTATAATGTTATGATGTAATAAGCATATTATGGGATCAAATTGGGGTATCTTAAAAGTAGATTGAATTTCCTATTACAAATGTAAAAACTTTACTTTTTTTGTAATGATGATGACTAAGCAACAAGAAATGAACATTTTTGCTCTATACAACTTTAAATTACCAAACTGTAAGAAAATCCCCAATGCAGGCTTTTTCTGTCTAAATTGTCTATTAAATTAACTATTAAAATGGATATACCACAGAAGTAATTTTTTAGGTAATCTGCATTTGAAAAGTATACTAAATAGAATACTACAACAATAATGCTCATTATTTGCATTGAGATACAATTGCAAATACACACACACACACATTTATTTATTTATTTATTTATTTATTTCTACTCCCAGAATTATTTTTAAAATCTTAAATGTAAGGCTAAGACTTGCTTAACCTTTCACTTGCAATGTAGTTCAGTTTTTCCTAATAATGAGAATAAAACTAAACCCATATAGCATATCCTAGTTAAGAGTTGACATCACGATAAGGATACAGCAGTAAAAGCTTAGCTACTCATTACAACCAAGTTTATAGTCAAGGTCAAAATAGCTTCTGCTCTATAAATGAACTTGACTATAGCAGTCATTTTTATAAGACAGCTTCATATCACTTCATAGAGTTTCATATAGCGCAAGCACAAATGAGCTGGATATTCAAAAGAAATCTATATCACATTTCTCATGATTTATACTGCAAATGTAACTGATGTTTCATTATTTATCTTCATGTTATCAACATTAGTATTTTTCAGTAAAGACTGATAACTGGCCCATGTAAGCCAGAGTGTGCATGTCTGTCCCCTCAGAAACTCACATGAAATTAAATTTTCACTGTGATTATATTAAGATGTAGGACCTTTACAAAAGTGACCAGGCCAGAACAATTCCACCCTCGTAGCTGGAAATCCATACCTTCAAAGGTGTGAATCAGGCCATTATTGAAGGGGGAATATATCCCCTCTTGAATTACTCTTGCTCTGTTTTTCACAATGTGTTGACAAGGTCCTTGCCAACTGCTGCCAGATTAATACTAGACTTCTGTCTTCCAAAACTGTGAGCCAACATAGTTCTGTTCATTACAAACCACCTTATTCCAGGTAGTCTTGTTTCAGTAACACAGACTAAGGCCTTACTTAAGCAGTGCTTTTTTCTGAATAGACACTCGGATTACTTTTTAGTCCTGTATCTTTTCTGGCCCTTTATTCCTTTACCCTACCTTCTCATTCTTTATACAGACTGAGACTTAACAAAGGTTTATTTAGCTTACAGTTTGTGGAATGTTTATTCTATACTTGGCTGGCTTTAAGGCAGAGTAGCACATGGTTGTGAGCAACAGTTCATGGTGGCAGAAAACAGCAAAAGCAACAGAAGCAAACATGGAGAAACACACGAGAAGACTCGTGCTGTCCCTTTCATCCTATGTAGGCCACACCCACCCCAGTGTGCCTGTATGGGTGTAGTATTCATACCCATAATCCCAGCCTTGAGCCATGAATCAGTCACAAACTCTAGAAGCCTGCCCTCATGATGCATGAAGCTTTAGGGAGACATACAGACACAAAATCATAACAGATGCACAAGACAGCTACAAGAAAAATGTGAACATGAGACTATGGGAGAGGAAGTCTCCCTGCTCTGACAATCAGGAAATTCTACTAAAGCTTAACATGTTACAAATGCAGAGTTTTTAAAAGTTATATAATCCAATGCCTTCCTCTTAATTAAAATGTGCATGTTCCCCAAGGCCACACAAAGCAGAGAACAAGAGACTGGTTTACTAGTCCAGAGCTCCTTTCAGCACAGTATATTCATTAACCGATTGGCCAATCTCAGACACTCGGCCTTATCATTTCTGTGAGAAGTGTGTGTGTGTGTGTGTGTGTGTGTGTGTGTGTGTGTGTATTTGAATTTAAATTCCCCAAAACTCACCCAAGAAGCTAAAAATCATAAGCTTCTACCCTTTTTATTAATATTGTCTTTAGAAACCACACTATTGGTGACAGTGCTTTAGAACATCAGTTTAGAGAGACAATTCCAGCAAAATATGACTCACTGGGAAGGAAATATAAGCACTAAAAACATTTCAGTGGTTCTCAAATGGAGCAAAATATAACTTCTCCCATTTTTTCAGAATATAATTTCTAAAAAAAATCATTAACTCCTGTAACTTTTAAGCATTTCTGCATTTTAAAATGAAAACTCTTATTGCTAAGCCAGGGGCTAAGATTAAGAAAAGACAAAGCAGATCTATATGAGGAATTCTACTGAATCAACAGTAACCTAAGGAAACATTTCCATTAAAAACTGTCTTGACTCATAATTATGAAGAATTTTTATAAAGTTAATGTACATAAAAGAATTCAACTATGTATGTATATATGTATGTGTATATATATTTTTGCAACCTACAGTCATAACAGCATAAACCCAGGATTAGTTTTCTCCACAAAGTTGTTTTTGTTTGAAATTTGAATTAGCTCTCAGTATTTTAAAGACTAAGAAATTTCATATAAAAATTCACATCTGGGTTTACTCTGAGAAGCTGATCTAGCTACATGTGGCCTATATTATTTTAACAGAGCTGGAGCTGATCTCCCATTGCAGTCAAGCATGTCCTCTCCAACTTGCTATCAACCCATCCAAAACAAACTTTCTCAACAACACCACCAAGGGTCAGATACACACTGTTCTGCCTATTTTATTCTTACAGCAGTGAGAAACAAAAGGAAATATGAGTGTTTCTATTAAACATGACTTATTAAAAAATAAAACAGACCAAGAGACTTTAATAAGAACAGGAGAAAGTATATTTAATTGAGTAAGTACTACTATACCTAGTTACTAAATATGTAAATAAACAAAATTTATAATGAAACTAAACTAATACAATACACTTTCTTCATTTACTTCAGAGTCCTGTGCAAGGCAGACACCTGAGGTTAAAGCTCCGCTCTAGCAGTCAGGGTAGATGCATATGGCTATTTTCTAACATGGAAGGAAGGATTCAAGTATGTGAGTAAATTTTCCATCTCATAATCTCCAAGACCAATTTTCCCGAGAGTCTATAGAAACCAAAATTACATGAGATATTAAGTTCTTATAGTACTGTGATTTGCCTTTATCAGTTTATTTGAAATTATATTATTTATGTTCTTCTTTAATAGTATACTATTACTAGCTCCCATTCTGTAAGCTGCTTATAAGAACTATGTATGTTTTCCCTGCTGATTTATTTCTCCTACAGTGTAATACTAAATGACCTTTGCTAAATGAATGAATACAAAGAAACATCATGAATACAAATAGACGTCCCATTTGTTTTATTCAAAATGAATTTATGAGGTAAAACGAAAGGATAGAACTACTAATAGGGAAAGTCTACTAAAGGTAAAAAAACAAAAAGAAATTTTATTTTATTCAACTAGAAATCAGCAAAGATGAATATATCTGGAATTAAATTAGTAAAAATTGCTGGGGATTTAGCTCAGCAGTTCAAGTACTTGCTTGGTAAACACAAGGTCATGAGTTTGACCCCCAGTGTGGGGAAAAGAAATTAGTAAAAATATTCACTGATGGCCCATTTACTATCAGTAGTCAAAAACAAACACTTTTCCATTATCTAGTACAACATTATGCCAAACAATGTCAGATGTGGGAAATGAAATGGGCCATTACAGTCAAATCAATCAATGCTAGGTAATATACTGAATTTTGCATTTGAAAGAGATGGACAAGGTGAAAAAAATACTAAAAAAGTATCAACTGTAGAATAACAGCAAGATTAAGAGCCAAAGACTAGAAAGTGAAACTGCTGAGTTAAAATTTTACTTACACATTACACAATGTTGTAAACGTGGATAAGTGACAATCTCTCCACACATTCATTTCCTCATCTATGAAACAGTGACAATAACAATCTCTCATTTGGTCATTGTAAAGCTAAATGAAAAAACGCATCTGAAACACTCAATACAATGTCATGATCACAAACACTCAATATTAGGATGGTAACATAAACCATAACAACAATGTCAGTGCTAACTAGCACCCATATGCCAAAACCCAATACTTTGTCTGTAAATGAGAGTATATTAGCCTGCTCAGGTTACCACACAAAGTCAGTTGTTTGCATGACAATTTAGTTTCTAGCACTTGCAGAGACTGGTAATCCAAGATCAAGGTGCTGGCAGGGTTGGTTTCTGGTGAAGCTTCTCTTCCTAGCTTGCAAATGTCATTTTACTGCTGTGTCTTCCCATGGCCCTTTTCTCCATGCACAAGCACTCCTGGTGTTTCCTCTTCCGAGGACATCGGCATTTCTATACTGGGTATATAACTTTTATGACACACTGGACCTTAACTACTTCCTGAAAGGTCCTATCTCCAAGTACAGTCCCATTATGTTTTCTGACTTCATCATATGAATTTGGTGGGGATACAATTCAGGTCATAACACAAAAGCATTTTTAAATAAATATTTAGTATTTTGTATGTAAAATTGTATCCACCACATTGGAGAAATAAAGGTTAAGTAAAATTTAAATGAATTGTATGTGAAATATCATAAATGTGTACCAAATACATCCTAAACCATGTATAATTAAATACAAAAATAAGATTAGTGCATGTAAATTGCCAATGCATGCTGAAAAAACACATTTTCTCTGTAATACAGAAATATCAACATGTTTACTGAATTCACTAACGGCAAAAATTGTACAGCACTAGAGATAACATGAACTGAAAGTATTTTAGATTACAGAATGCATTAACTATTGTATTTATGAATTTATTCAATGCATTGCATTTTTATCTGACAAAAATGCATTGATCATAATAACAACTCCATTATGTATTACCAAAATACAACACAACTTTTTTTACCTGCTGAAAAACATCTGTTCCCTCATCATAGTCCACCATACTGAAAAACAGTTTGTTACAAAAAGCAGACGAATAGCGCCAGGAGTTAGCCAGTATTTGATATTCTTCATTAGCTTGCCTGAAAAGGATAATAGGGAAAAACATAAAAAGAAATCAGTATTCAATTTTCAAGCCCATTAATAAAACCAGTAATTCTAGGTCAAGAATTTCATACTGAATTAGTAATACCTGTAAAGACTGCAACCCAAATAGTTATAAAAACATTTTTAAAAGGAAGAAATATTATAATGACATACAACGATATAAAACTCAAATTTTGCTACTCATAGTTTTATTGTAATACAGACACAGAACTCACATAACTTATCACTGTGCTAGAACAGCAAAGTTCTAATAACAGCATGGTGCACAAGCCTGTCCTGCACTTTTAAATAAAAAAGTTTGCTAATTTTTATTCTGGGAATAAAAACATTTTATGGCATTTTCTATGGATGTAAGTTAAATCTTCTAACAATTCTTAGTAGAAGACAGCAATTTTTAAGCAATTTTAAAGAACAAATGCACTTCAGTTTTATAGAACAGCAAAAACGTAAGGTTTAAACTTCTGAAAACAGTTATACTGCACATTTATGTATACCTAAAAATGTCTCTATATTCAAAGATAAAGTAAGCAAAAATTTCTAAGTTGATAAATCACATGTTACAAACCTTCCCTCTAACATTTTTTCCTACACTGAACCCATCTTATTGGATATTTTGCTGATTTTCAAGATAGTATCGCTTTATATTTAGATGAAAGGAGAGTAAAAGTAGAAAATTGGCATTACTAGAAATAGATAAAGAGTAATAGAAATATGAAGTAACAAGTTATTACTCAAACATTAAAAACAAGAACACTAAGAGTGTTTATTTATACTTGACTAGTTTCAGAAATTTATTTCTTCCTTTACTCAAAAATGGAACTAAGAAATAAATAGGTATGATATCACAATAACAAAAACACTTAGTAGCATCAGCAGTACACAAAAAATTGTAAAAAAAATATTTGGAAAACAGTTGGTAAAATAGCTTTGATAAAAAAAAAAAACCAGCTATAATCTCAGAGGTAAATGCAGCACAGTCAGAAGCTAAGAAAAAACACTAGATTCATAAGCAGCAGACACCAGCGATAAGAAACACAGATAAACATAAGGCTTATAATTAAACTTCTTTGTACTAATAATAGACCTAACTTTCGTACCACCCCAACTAAACCCGTTATTTAGCTTTTATATTGTTTAATGATTAGAAATCAAAGAAATCACCACATACATAATGAAACCTGGTGTTTAAAAGTGATAATTATTTACTTTTAACTTTAAAAATTAATTTTAAAATGGAAATTCCCAAACAAAAACTGACTCCAGAAGAGTGAAAATGTTAAAAATAATAATAATAATAGTACACCTAGAAAAAAATAAGAGAAGATACTCCATTTATCAAAAACTACATAGGATCTGAGATTTTATCCTACAGCCTAAAAACTAATGTGTTAATATTACATGGATTCTGGAGAAAGACACAACATTGTTGGGTCAGAGACAAAGGGTTTTATTACTTCCTTTCTCTTCACATTGACTCCCTTTGTCCCAAGTTCCACAAGTTGCCACAAAGGGCTCTTCACGGATGCCCACACACAACTGACTGCATTACAGAACAGGAACATTAACTTCAGAGGACTTCCTATTTTTATAGAAAATGATAATAATAATTTTTTTAAAAACCTAAACTGTGTGTGCTGAGAGACCTCCAAGTCTTTAAGGCTTCTGATGGCACACACAGCCCTGAAAACCTCCTCTGCTAAAGAGCAGTGTCTTTACTCTTTACCACCAGTGTCCCCGCCACACACAGGCAGAAGATGGAGGACACGAAGTCCGTAAAGACAGCTTCAGCCAACAGCATTCCCAAGTAATTTATAAAAATAAAGAAATAATCAAAAACAGAAAACCTAGAGATATATTCCAATAAATATGCTTTCAAACAGTCTAAATGCATAGGCAACAACACCAACAAGAAAGCGATCACATCAAAGTAAAAAACTGCTCCTGTACAGCAGCGAAAAGAATGAAGACACAATGTACAGAATGAGAACACAGTGTAGAGGTTTCTTAAACACTAGAAATAAAACTAGTATATGATCCAGCTACACACTAGTGGGTTATTTGTCCAAAGGAAATGAAACCATCTAACAGAGGATAACAACACGCGAGGTAGCATCCTTCTGACAGTGGTAGCCATGGTTAATTCTCTATTACCTTGTTTTGAAGTCCTGTATCATTTGCATTGTTTTGTTGGGTTGGGTTTTATTTTGTTGTTTTGATTTTATTATATCCAATGACACTGACAGCTATTTCAAAAATAACAAGATATATTATGGTAGCCATTTTGGATTTACTCATCTTCTTTTGAATTCCTTTATTGCATTGATTGTTTTATTTTTATTGGCTCTATTCTGTTCTGTTTGGTTTGATTTTTTCTATGTCTGAAGGTATCTGCAGCTATTTTGAAGACAACAAGAGGCATTACGGTAACCATTGTTGATTTCGTATTGTTTTGAAGTCCTGTGTCACACTGTTTTGTTTTGATTGGCTTTATTCTGTTTTATTTTGCTTGGTTTTATACTCATTAAAATAAAATAACAGAAAAAAGCTGAGCTCACAGAAATAGGAAGCAATATAATAGTTACCAGATACTGGGGAGAGGAAAGTGAAGGAATGGAGAGCTGCTGCTCAATGGGTACAGAGTCACAGCCAGATAAGTGAAACAAGTAGTGCTGTTCTAGTGCACGGAAAGTGATTACAATTAACAGGATTTTTATCCTACAGTACAAAACAGCTAGAAGAAACAATTTTCAATGTTCTCATCACAAATAAATGATAATGACGGGCTGTCTAAGTATCCGGAGTTCAACAATACACAACATATACATGTACCAGAACATCACACTGTAGTCCACAAAGATGTACACTTATTATTTGTTTAAAAAGATTTTTATTAAGTTTTTTTGTAATCGGTACCAGGGATCGAACTCACGACCGCGCTTGTAAGGCAGGAGCTTATGCCACTGAGCTAAATCCCCAGCCCCTTAAAAAGATTTTTAAATAGCTATTCTTTTAGAGAGTAAACAAAAAAACCAATGTAAAACACTAAAAAGAGGCAACATTTCTAGAAATAATACAATTAAAGGAAACTACCAGTTTATGAATAAGAGGAATGAGAAAAGGTCAACATCAAGAAACATTGTGGTATTTTGAAACACTATAGATAAAAAGAAGAATAGAAAGATTTTCACACAAACAAACTTTTCTGACAAGGATAAACAAGATCAGATTGGGTTGACCACCACCAACACCAGATACTGGCAGAGAGAACAACAACCTGAGAGTTTTGAGGAGATATTTTGTATTTAGAATTCTATGTTGAACCAAATAACTCCGTTTGAAATAAACATGTTCTCCACAGATAAAATGAATCTGAAATTTAACTCTAATACATCTGCTCAGGAAATTATGTTAAACTATAACGGTTAAAAAAGGTTATATAGATGAAAAAGTAAAAAACATGAGACTATGATCAAAGCACTAAAAGAGGTTGAAAAGTAAGAAAGATGTATTCCAATGAAGCAGGAAAGTGGTCACTGCAAATTACAACAGATTTTAATTGCATGCAAACATAAGATCAGATTCTAAGGAATCTTTAAAATCAGAAATATGGAAACAGTATAAAAATCACAGTAAAACATTTGTCCCCACACAGAGAGCAACAATTTTATAAAGAACATATGAGGCAAATCCAAAAAAGCAAATTAGAATAGATTATAATTTTCAAAAGCTGGTGAAAAAAAGACTGTTTTGAACAGATTCTTTTGAGAAGGGTAGGAGCTGCAAACAACGGTCTTGTAGGAAAGTAACAATAAACATCAATTCTTGTTTTTCTACGGGTACCACCAACATGGAAACAATAATGAGACATTTTTATTCCTTTCAACTGTCTTCATCAATCTTAGGGTACAGATACACTGTGCTTACAGTACAGAATGCAAATGCTAACAACAGTGACAATACAGAAGTATAGTGAATTTGGTTTGGTTGGTAAAAGGCAAGGAGAAGATGTGATGGAGAAAACAGCATTTGCTAATCCTTGTCACAAATTCAGGAATTTAGAAACATCTGCAGTTAATGAGATACTGCTGTTACAATACAATCAAAAGAAGAAAATGGTCATAAACATTATAAAGGACAAATTAAATTTTTACCTATCCTGGCAAGAAATATAAAGATCAAGCTCGCTATATCAAATATTATAGTAACACTTGAGACACAAGGAAGAAAATATTGAAAAAGCACAGGGAAGAATCGCTATTGTATCTGGCACACACTTCTGCAATAGTTGAGTGCACAGGCCACAGACTGCGGTTCTTCTGTTTTTGTGCTGTGTTTAAGAAGGCTAAATATGAACAGTGCTCTAATCTAAGGTTATATAGCATAATTACCTTAAGGACATCTTTTCCCAGCATGGTACAGAAACTGATCACAAGAACCATTAGTGTAAGACTGCAATGTGTGTAGTAGGTAGAAAACTACCTAGGATTCTTTTTAGAATATTTTAAATAGAAATGCTTACAAACAATAAGATTTCCTGGTTAAGTAAGATTTAGTTAATTCTTAATTGTAAATTCACTCAAATATCAAGAAGCTAATGTTCAAGTTCTCTACTCTTACAGAGTTGATGTTTTGGTGGAGAAATATAATCAATAAATGAATAAATAAAAATAATTAAAAACATATATACTAATAAACATGCACAGGATGGGTAGGTGGCATTAATAAATAACTGAGGAGCTACTCAGGTGGTGTGCTCCCAAGAGGCTTCTGAGAGGAAGTGCCATTCCTGTTCAAATCCCAAGAATGAGCAAGAGCTGCCCCTGGAAAGAGCTCTAACGTTGAACACTTCAGGCAGCAGCAACATCAAACACAAAAGTCTAAAGAAGACATGAACTTAAGATGCTAGTGAAATTGTAGTTGACACACAAATGGAAACATGCTGCTTCCTAGAGGAATACATACGGAACACACAGGATAAGCCATTCCTCACTGCCATACTCCAAATTCTAAAACAAAAACAATTAAAACCTACATGAGCCCTAAGATCTGCTTCTATTTTTGTCAACAGAATAAAATATAAGTGGTATTCATCACTGATTTTCAAAGATAATATATATAAAAACTTCACAAGTATATCAGTATCAACACCACCTTTGCACATTAAAGGCTAAATAGACCAACACTGCTTTTAAAAAAGTATTAAAAACAGTACATAAGCAAAATTGTATTCCTAGAATATTTCCTTTAAAAAAAAAAACTTAAGTAAAAGAAAACTAGTATTTTATGAAATGAAAATTTTCCATTATTAGGAAAAAGAAAAAATAACCATTTTTAGATTTTTCAACATCAATGTACAAATAAAGAAATGACTTCAGGTGGCAATGTCGAATTTCTTTTCCACATACTGTTATAACCTAGCCCAGATTTACTATAGCACATTAAGCATACATTGATCCAGTCACTAATCCAGTCCATCAATTCACATTTATATAAATAATGTGCCTGATGATGCTAGTGTAAACAATAACTGCAAAGTCCCTTATCTCAAGGAGATTACATTACAGTGACAGTGTGAAACAGTCCTTGTACAAAGAAACATGAACTAGGGAATCATAAATTTTCAAAATTTAAAAAGAAAGTAAAACAAAATGTGATAAAGGCTGATGAACAGTCAAAAAGAAGAAATTCCTTTTGACTGCAAACATTCCACATTTTCGGATTAAATTCCCCAATAACCAATTTGCAGATACATTCAAAACCCTAAAAATGCTTCCCATAGCATAGATAATTAAGGTAATGAAGACATGCTCTGGCCAAAACTTTGTATCATCTGTCTCTGCCAACATGCAAAGAATCTCTGTTTTATGAACTTGCTATGTCTAGTCTTACAACATGTATTAAATATTTTGCTTAGGATAACTTTCCCTTCTTTCAAACTTCATTCAAAATCATCACTTCTTTAAAAGTCATTTCGAGGGAAGAGACAAGATGGCGGACTGGTAGGTAGCAGGAGAGAGAACCTCTCTGAGAGGGACAGCACAAATGCCAGAAGAAAACACCTTGGAGAGACCCAAAGAGAGAGATAGACTCTCACAACCCAGAAAGTAACTACAGCGCAAAAATCCACTCGAATAAGAGGTCCTGGGGCTACTATTAGTGAAGATAAGATCAGCAAGGATGGCACCCGCCACAAGAGGCCTGAATTCCGCCCGACCTGAACAAGCGATCCACACCGAAGCAACTGGCTTGAGCCGCCAGAGCGCGGAGCTGAACAGCCCTGCGTGCAGCTTGCCAGGACCAGCACTGCACACAACCCACCCAGAGGCACCGTGAATTCCCACTGCAGCCGTGCTGAAGTCGGAGGTCAGCCAGTCCAGCAGTTCTCGGGAACATGGTGAGTGATGGGAATAAGACCCTCCCATGGGAAAGGGGAAACCGACTGGAGGACATGTTGGATTTGTGCAGGACAGCCCTAACTTCATAAGGAAGTGGCTTAAGCTGGTTACTCCCCTCGGCAAGCGGATTGGTGGAATCTGCTTGGACTAGGCCACGCCCCTGGCAGGGACCCAGTTACTTCCCTGAGATCAGTGCACACTGATGCAGTGAAGGCCTGCAAAGGTTGACTGACCCAGAAGGGAGGAGCTAGCCCACACTGCCCATGGGTGAACTCTAATCTCTGATAACCTATTGAAGAGGGCTAAAGCTCCTAGCCTGCGCCCTCTAGAGGAGCCTTAAACAACAAGAAAAGGGTCTGGGAATTACACTGTACACTTGTATGGAAGGAACCAAAAACATGATGAAAGGGAGAAATAAGAAAACACTCCCAGCCCCCAACCCTGAGACCATTGATCCAAGGGAGGTAAATAACAAAGAGACTGAGGGCAGCAAAATGCAACATCAAACACAGCGTTAGCGGACATAAAGTGATATATTAAAGACCTCGTAAGCGGGACCAAAACTGAAATATTAATTCAAATTAAACAAGAGATAAGTAGATTAATAAAAGAAGGGCTGGGTACCTCTCAAGGAGACACAGACAGAAGAATAGAGGAACACATATGGAGAGAAAAATTTAAGGAAGAATTCAGAAAAAACCTAGATTTTATGAAGCAGATTCAAAGGGATTATCAAGAAACTAAAGACTCGATACAAAGCTGGCAAAACTGCTTGAAAGAAACCAAACATAGACTATCAAAAATTGAACACAGGCTTGCAATGTGGGGTCATGAAAGGGAAGATCTCTTAAAAATAATAAGGGAGCAGGCAGTAAAGATACAAAGACTGGAAGATGACAAGAGGATCTATAACTTAAGAATAAAGTATGTGAATGAAAAAGCAGGAATCAAACCAGAGGAATTACAAAGGCTATTCACAGAAATTATTAAGGAAAATTTCCCAAGCATAGAAAAAAGAAATGATATGCAGAGTTATGAAGCATACAGAACTCCAGCCACCTACAACACAAACAGAGCTACACCCAGACACATAATAATCAAGATCCCAGAAATCCAATATAAGAACAGAATATTAAAAGCCATCAGAGAAAAGAAACAGATCATCTCTAAAGGAAAACCCATCAAAATCATGGCAGACTTCTCGACACAGACCATCAGGTCAAGAAGAGCTTGGAGTAATGTAATTCAAGCGCTGAAGGAGAACAATCTCCAGCCCAGATTGGTTTATCCTGGAAAACTCTCTATAGAAATTAATGGAGAAACAAGATGCTTGCATGATAAAGAGGAGCTAGGAGAATTTGTGACCACCAGTCCAACCCTACAAAAAATACTGAAGGACACTCTAGGGAGAGAGAACAAGAATACGAGCATTTCAGGAACAGTGGCAGAGAGGCCTCAGTGAACGAGGCAGACAGTGAAGTGGAAGAGAAAAATAGACTATCAATGGCATAAAAATAGAATAGCAGAAATGAGGCAGAGAAGATTGGCTATAATCTCTAGTATAGAGGGCCTTGAAATACTAACAGAGAGAAACACAGGC
>PVJX010004612.1:0-50876 GCA_004027295.1 Dolichotis patagonum
AAAAAAGGGTAGAAACAATACAAAATCTCAAAAAAACCCCCCATAAATCACTAGTTGACAAACCACATACTGTCCTCCCAGAAATAGCTGTTCATGTTACAAAATTAAGGCATACAAAGTGAACACACAGTGAGGATGCAAACAGTTACAAAAAACCAGGATGGAATAAAGCCAATTGAGACAGTATAGTGAAGTTGGTGCAGAACATCAAAACAGGTCAGCAGGACAACAGTAACAGGCAACATTGTATATCTCCTTGTCTTCACAATATTGTTCTTCTACTAGGTACAGCAAAATCAAAGAAATACACAACATTATAGAACACATCAACACAGAGTATTGAATAGAGCAACACCGTTAATCAGGACAAAGCAAAACGGCGATAAAAATATCTGCCTTCAGAGATAGTAGAAGGAAACACACCCGACTTGCTGTACCAAATATGGTCACCTACTAAGAGATACCCAGATGCCTGGATCGCAATTGTTAACCTGGTGTGTGTGTGTGTGTGTGTGTGTGTATGTGGTATGTTTGATTCTAAGCCCGCGCCCCGGTAGGCAGCAGGCTGTTTACTGGTTGGCTCGGCGCCCTAAGTTCCAGCATCGCGCGGATCTCAGGAAACGCTCTGGCTTCTTGTTTCTCCGCCCTGGGGTGGCCGTGGCTTGCCAGACCACAGTCACTTACCAGGGTGGAAGGCTGCTTACTGGTTGGCTTGGGGTTTTATTATCTTTAAGATAAAAAAATTAAAAGAAGAAGTTATGTCAAAATCATGAGAAACCTTTAGTTCAAGATCAACAAAGACAGTGTATTCTGAAATTCCTTTCCACATCAAGCTTAAAGAAATATGTAAAAAGAAAGCTTATAAAACCAACAAACACATATCTCTGCTAAAAGAAGAAGGTAAATAGGGTTAAATTGGAAGCACAGAAGAGTACCCAGTGAAGTTTCTCACAGAAAATCAGAAATCTGTAGGGAATTACAAGGACCTGAGAAGGCTATCAGCATGAAAGAGACCACTATTACCTAACGCACACAAGGATTTGCTCTTGGGGAAATAGAGATAAGAATTCAACCTCTGTGAGAGAAGAGATTGAGTAATGAGAATCTTGGATCGCTTGTTAAGTCTCTGGATAAGGTTATAAAAATGAACGAGTTGAGGAGGAGTCCCAGTAGAGTAAATAGGTAGGGGAGAAAGTTGTTGACTACTGGAAGAATAAAGAGTATGAGGAAGCATTTCAGTTTGATTTTGGATCTTTTTGTTTGGAGATGCTGGAGAAATATCTATGTGAATGTTCTCACCAGTACTAGAAACTAACTTCAGACGCTCAGAAGAGTTAAGCAAGAGATAGCACAGAGGCAGTACTTGAAGGTACTCAAAGTACATGATATAATGGAAAATGTAATAAAATGTGGTGTGAGGAATTCTATTTGATATACAATTATTGAACTGTGTGGTTTAACTATTAAATCAAAGCCGACTGTGGTACAGAGATCTTCCCCATTAAAAATTTACCACAGTTAAGATGAAAGACAAAGCATTTTATATAATCTAGCAGTTCTTTATCATGTTTTGGGTTTGGCTTATGTTGTTTAATTTATGTTTGATATGTTGACCGTCTTGTTTGGTTATTCTGTTTTTTCTGTATAGATAGGTATGCTTGTTTTTCTATTTTATTATTCTATCATCCCAAAGGAAGTGAATGGCTAGATCATAATGGCCACTAAATTATGCAAAGAAGAGGTCCTCCCAAATTTAATCTGATGACAACATGTTAAAAAATTCTTAGTTTTGGATTTGATTCCAAATTTCTAACAAGACTAGAATCATTATAGTCATCAATTTTTAAGGAAAGAGGAAAGTATCTGATTTTATGGGGCTGCTCTTTTGGGTATGGAGTTGCATTTATGGGACAGTAGGCCTATAAGTATAATACTTTTTTTCAGTGTCATTTCAGTACATTCAAAGGTAAAAATTTAAGGTAGATTTTTTTTCTTTAAATCAGACAGCATACAATATTTTCCTTTGTTGGTATTTTGGACTGTAGTGCTTTGTTCAGAAGATGCCTTCAGATTAATAGCATAGGATTAGTTTATAATGATATTTATATTGATATTTAATGTATTCACAGCTTAATAAAAAACTTTCCCCCTATAGCTTGGGAATATACCAATGCTATTATATAGCACTACTGCATGAAATGATGTACTTAGATCATTCCATTGTGGTAAATTCTTCCTGGCAGAAGTTTTGAATCTTCCAGTGCTGACAGTTCTTTATTCAAAAGTATAGTTGCTAGCAGGAGTTTTTTAGTAGAAGAGTTTAGATATGTTGCCCAGAAGTTTTTAAATATGTATAAAAGTGGGGAAGCAGTTTATGGCTTTGTTTGAATTCTGAGATACACGACCTGAGTTCTGGGAAACACAGTTCTCAATCTTCAGTGAAACCCCGGGAGCTCTGCCTTCATGGCTGAGCTCACTGCATCATGGCAGTGAAACCTTGTCACCCAGCCCTGGGGAAGGATCACTTTAAGTGGGATTAGGCTTTCTGCTGCAGCTTTTATCAATCCAGAAAGCACCCCCAACAACTAGTTTGCCCTTCTGATTCTTTGTCATGTGTACACCAACTGTGTTTAGGTGCACAAAGGACATTCTTCTAACAGGAGTATAAGTGTTTTCCAAGAGCACTCAAATATGGGTAGTTTAAGAGTATGTAGTAATATCCTGCTTTTAAGGTTCACAACTTTGACATCTATTCTTTTCCAAAACTGCCTGAGAAAGTGTCTGCTTAGTACATTTCTTCTCTTACTTTACAAAATAATGGTGTATCCTTCACCTGTCTTATGCATGTATCATCTTTGTATCAAAATTAGAAGTTTCCCATTCATTAGGGAAAAGAATGATTAGAAATATTCTTTTGGATTGTGCTTCATTAGCTTTAGTGTTAGTTTTGGAGGAGAAATCTGTGGGTTTCTTCTCCCTCTGATTTTATGTTTACTTCTGGTAAGCATTAAGCTGGGCCTTGCAAAGTTGATTAGTGGTAAGATTCTTTAAAAATCATAGCCATGTTTGCCAGAGCTAACAAAATTTTAAAGATACATTAGATAGAACCACAAATACATATTTCATGTGATTCCTTTAGGATTCAGCAGGGTTCTTCAATAAGATAGTTAAAACCTATTTTATCAAAGCAGGTTATGAAATATTGATTTTGGCTAAAGTCAATCCTCAACTTATTTTGTCTTATAAAATATTCAGTATTTCATACTTCTATTAATGAGAACTTTTCATCTGAACTCATGATGAAAATTTTGGGTGACAATTTAAAAATACATAATGGGTGTACATTTTCCTCCAATTTTTTGGAGGAATGTGAGCAAAGTATTCTGATGTCCTCTGAGCAAAAGCTCCCTTGTGACATCACCTGGGATTGTCCAGAGATCTTGCTTGGTCCCTTGTTCCCCTGGCTTATCTCTCCATTCTGTTTTTTGAAGCCTTTCAGTTTATCCTTTGTTCTGCGTTCTTGTCCTGAGAGGTTCTGAAGCTTCAAGAGACTGCTCAGTTTATGAACAATAACAGTGGAAAGCAAGCATCTAGAAAACAACTGATTTATTTCAGAAGTTTCCTTTTTCAATGTGTTCTAGTCAGCTTTGCATCACTGTGACGAAGTACCTGAGACAATAAATTGAAAAAGAACAAAGGTTTGGCTGACAATTAGCGAGTGTAGCGATGGTTAGTTAGTCTCATTGCTTTGGGTGCATGGTAAGGCAGCATATCATTGCAGGGAATGCATGGTGAAGCAAGCTGCTCATCCTGTGGTGGCCAAGAAGTGAAAAGAGAGAAGAGGCTGGGGTTTCAACATACTTTTCAAAGACATTCTTTCAGTGATTGATCTTCATTCTGCTATACCCTACCTCTTCTATTTTATTATTCTAAAATGGTACCAAAGACTGGGTCCCAGTTTTTGACATATTGGCCTTATTTGATGTTTAATATCTAAACCATAACACAATGCCAAATATCAGAAAGGGTGAGCTACGAGTCAAGATTGATGGTTATGCTGCAGTAACAAATGATGTTCAAATCTTAATGGCTCATGTCTATAGACATGTGTTTCTGGCTCTGCTACATATACACAGATGGGTTAGCTGTGGCTGTGCTTATGGTGTCTTCACTTATAAACCCAGTTCATTGAATGTTAGTTAGCTTTATGTGACTGTTGTAATATACTTGAGGAAGTCACCTTTAAAAAGGACAGGCTTACTAGGCTCATGACTTCAGAAGTTTCAGCCCATAGTCAGTTACTTGTATTGCAAGAGATCTTTGCTGAGAGGGAGAATCATGGCAGAGAGGGTATGATGGAACAAGAGGTGCTCACTGTGTTGCAACTGGGAAGCAGACAAGATGAGTGTTTTGCATTAAAAACTGGTGGTCAACTTAACACCAGCTGAATTAAATCAGTGTGGTGCTGAGCGTAGATCTTCCACCGGAGGAAAGTTGCCAGCATAAATAGAGACATGGAGAAGATGAGTGAGGTGTTGTGGGTTCTCCTACGTGTTGCTGTTTGAGCTGTTGGTGGTTCTGGAGGAGCTCGTCATACTAGCTTCCCAGTGTGAGTTTGATCATTGTCATTGGAGGAGCTCGGGACCTTGTTGGTGAGAGTGGCTGTGGTTTACTGTGGGGGAGTTCTGGTCCTTACATCAAGCATCGCGTCCTGGCTCCAGAGGGGAAGATATGTGCCATTTAATCTCCAAGAGAAACTCATCATGCTGGCTTTTTGACATGTACTCAACTGTTGTTATCATGGGAGGAGCTTGCGGCCTCCATGTCGCTGAGGATGGCTGTGGTACTTTTCAGGGCATGCCTGGTCCTTGTTTTGAGTGTGACTTCTTGGCTCCAGTGTAGAACTCTCAACCTACCAGCACAGCTCCTTCACCCTGTTAGTATAGACTTTCTAGCTTCCACTGCTGACCTTTGGGCCTTCCTGGCAGGGATCTGTAAAACAGACTGGCGTGAGTCCTTCTCCTGGGCTCTAGATCTCCAGCTGGACTCATGGGAGGCATTGTCATGGGCTCTAGGTTTTCATCTGGACTCACGCAGGACATTGTTGTGGGATCCAGGCCTTTGGCTGAATATTCCGGGTCTTTAGTTTTGTGGACAGATTTCCTGCACTTTCTTGTGTTAACTCTGGGTGACCGTCATAAAATAACATTATAAATCCTGTGTCCTGATTCTAATTGTTCTCCCCACAACCCCTGACTATTACAATGAGCAAATCAAAGAAGGGGAAGATATAGCCCCAAGGCCCTGTCCCCATATCCTACTCCCTTCAGGTAGTTCTTACCTTCTTTTCCTATCACCTCTAATAATGAAGCTATCAATCCACCAATGAAGTTAGAGACCTCACAACAAATGCCCCACCTCTTGACACATGAGCCTTTGGGGGGATATTTAATTGCAAAACATAATAATAATAGATGAGCTTTTGTCTGGGAAAGCTATCTGGGAAAAAAACTATCAAACTACTGGTTAGGTTCCAGAGCATTTGTGTGGAGGTGGCACCTCTCTTCTACTCACTTTTCATTGACCACAGAAAGTATGTGGGCCAAAATGGTGAAAACAGGTGTGAGGAACATGGGCTTCCTTTGGGGAGGGGCAGTGAATATGTCAAAACAAAAACTAAGCCAGGCAAATTTAAATAGCGAAGAAAGACTTTATTCAAGGACATTGCAATATGAGAAAGAGACTAGAATGTGGTTGAAAGTTTACTTTGCTCAAACAGAGGAGACTCTAATTTTTAAGAAATGGCGTGAGGGTCATAAGCCAAATGTGTTTGCTAATTGGCCTTACTCAAAAGGCAAGTCAATTTTCCCCTACCTTCTTGGCAAAGGATCATTTTCAAGTGTCTCATGATGCCTATCTAAGTTAGACTCCTTTCCTCCCAAAGAGACTGAGACAGGGGCTCTTTGTGGTGATTACATTTCAAGGAGATGACTATAAGTTCTTGAGAAAGACATGCCTGAATTTCAGAATTGGTGATAGGTTGTGTAAGATTTATATCTCAAAGTGGTAGAGAAAAAATGAACAAGGGTATGTTACTAAAGCAAGAGAATAGAATCAGGAGGAAGTCTGCCTAAAGTTTAGTCAGGCTGAGGAGAATCATAAGGGTGTCTTGGTTGATATGATTGGACAGTAGCACAGTCTATGACAGGGTGTGTGTGTGTGTGTGTGTGTGTGTGTCTCATATTCTTGGTTACAAGTAATGTAAATAAATGCTGGCTGCCTTAAGCAGATAAATGCCTTTTTTTCAGACCATTCAGTTTGCATAAAATTCATAGAAGCTGAAGAATCAGCTAGAAAACGTGTACAGATGCTGGAATTCTGAGAAAGTAGTCCCCATTTTAGTAGGGATGGTGCATCAGGGCTTTGCCACTGCTAGACAAGGATATGGATGCCACTAGATGCTCCTGTAGCTGTGTGTGTTCATGTTGGCTGTGCTTCAGTTATGCTATGATTTTAAAATCTAGACCAGAGTATTTGTTTAGCATTGACCCCTAGGTAATTGGGAAGGGATATTCTGTCTCTTGTATCTGTACCCTCACATCTTGGTATTGGGGAGTGGAGGAACTTTAATTTTGGCCTGAGTAATAGCAGTGGGACAATGAATTCCACCAAGATGGAACATTACCGAAGATAATCCTTGTTCATTCAGCCACAGAGGAGACTGCGTAGAGAAACAAAACCAAACAAAACATGGGAGAAACATGAAAACTACTTGTGACCACTACAAAAAAATCAGGTAGATGGAGTAATTGTGAATTCTGGCAATTGTTCACCTTCTCCTTGCCTATCTCCCTCGCAAGACCCTTTGATGGTCAACAAACCACTAGATTGCTGTGATGTCCCTTTCCTTGTCTAACCTTTCCATTCATAGACCTTTGAGTATTCAAAGGGGACATTCTTTCATATGGGACATTCTTTCATATGGGACATTGTTTCACCTCTAAACTCTGCACAATTTGGAATGAAAATAAGAGTGGAAAACTGTTGGTCTGTGAATTAGGAATAGACAAACCTCTCTTAGAACAGTACTGAAGAGTCAATTCTTTGAAAGAAGGGAAAAGGGGCAGTCTTTGAAATTGCAAAGATTAGGGCTCAGATTTCTGACACTGTGGAGTTTTTCGTGTACATTTTGCAAAGATTTTTGGATACTGAATTAGGAAATGTGTGTAAAGTACATAGCACTGGCACATATTAGGGTTGGATAAATGCTAGTGGTGATTAAGAAAAGAACATCTTTAACTTTGATTTTTCTCCTGCCTGAGTTATTTCTCCATAGCAAGCATAATCTCAACATTTGTTCAGAAGGAAGGAAGGACAGGAGTCTATTTTTGAATTGGCTTCTGGGGGCTGCAAAGTGCCACATGCTCTGGCTCTAGCTCTATCTTTCCTCATAGCCTGAGGATCTCCATGTGACTCGTCTGGCCTAAATCAAACAGGGTCAGAAGAGGCCAGGTCTTGGGCAGAACAGATTGGAGCGTTATCTTCCAGATCATTGGGTCATTTACGGAGCATGGTGCTTTGCAAATATGAAGCATTTTAGAGAAACGTTTATGAAAGAGTCTTTACTATGTCCTCACACTAATGCTGCATTAATCATGCTGAAGTGTGCAAGGACCCAAGTGTTTCATGAATAGATAATTAATTAAAATGTTATATGCAAGTGTCATGCAGTATGTGAGGATTTTTATGGAAATGATTAACATTTCTATGAAAATTTCTCTTTGGTTCTATTTATAAATATGAGCCCAAAGATGTGTGATATCTCTGGTATATAAATAAACACTGTATGTGTGTGTGTGTGTGTGTATGTGTGTATGTAAGTGCTTGATGAAGATGAAGATTTTATTTGTTTGGACTCATGAAGCTGGATGTTAATACTAAACATTTCTCTATGTGTCATTAAAACTAAACACTGTTTTTTCAGTTTTAGAGAATAACTTTTATAAAATTGGACAAATCAAAGTTTTATAGGCAGTAATATTGTATTCTTTAAACTCTAGTTGCCTTGGTTACTCTTGGAATATTAAAATAATCTGGTGCTCTAGACAGTGAGGACCAGTCCCTATTTATTTTGGGCCTACGATGGGTGCTAATTAAGCACTGTCTGGGGTGGGCAGGAGGAAAATGTGCATGTTGCCTAAAAGGAGAGATGGCTGCTGCAGCTGGCACTTTGGATGATTTCTGAGCCTCTAAAGAAAATAGCACCTCTGATTTAGAGAATCATTGTCTTTCAGACACACATGGATCTTTTACTCTTTCAGGTACACAGAGGCACAGCTCTGACCAGTCTAAAGTTCCTACTTTAGCAGAGAGGCAGAGAGTACCGACTGATCCCCATATACCCATGCAAGTTTTGTCCTTAATCAATGTTCTCCACCCCCACCCCTTTTTCAGTGACCGTAGGACACTTCTGAGAAGGGAGTGTGTGTCCATTGTTTGTCTGAGGCCTACTGTTGTACTTAACACCAAGGAAGGCTGTTATCACATCCTAGAATGCGAATGACTGAGTGGAAAGTAGACTGAAGGGTTTGCTGAGTTCAGCCCACACCTTCACATCAAATGACCAAGGATCACAGAAGTTGGATTTCAGCTTGGAATTTCTGATGCACAGTGCTGTGGCTTTCTCTTATTCTGGTTTAGGCTGAGGAAAATCCTGCTTTTCCCAAGGTCCCTTATTTAAATAAGGGCTGTGGGGCAAGTACTTGGTAACATTTTAGAAGTTGTCTCAATAGAATTACAAGGCACAGAATCACTGAGTGGTTTGGAAATTGATTAGTGGAAAGAAAACTTAGGTGAGTACGTTATCCAGCATGCTGCCTCAAGAGCCCACTTGGGTGCTTCTCATGCAGCAGCTGTCCACTGCTCATCTTTGTCCTATCATCAAAAACCATGCAGCTATAGATGTCAAGAGAGAATGCTCAGCTGCAAAGAGTTCTGCCTAAATCAGCCTGTTTCACTCGTTTAGCATATCCACCTACTTAGAATTAGTGCCCACAGTATTGGTGAAAGATGGGGCATTTCTCTGAAGAATTAGAACCTGCCTAAAAGGAAGTAAAACTAAACTACCTGATTTGCATTTTAAAGTATTTCCACTTTTTTCTTTCATGATCATCACATAATCCATACTGATAACTTAAGTGTTCAATTGATTAGCAATTAACACAACTGAGAACATAAACAAGCTGAGAGAAAGGGGAAATACGGCACCATGTGCCCGTCCTTCCTGCCAGTCCCTTCTATTCAATTTGTGTCTCTAAGTAAAGAAGTTACCGTCACCATCTTGCAGATAAGG
The DNA here is from genome assembly GCA_004027295.1 of Dolichotis patagonum. Classification (NCBI taxonomy): domain Eukaryota; kingdom Metazoa; phylum Chordata; class Mammalia; order Rodentia; family Caviidae; genus Dolichotis; species Dolichotis patagonum. Next base: position 9,353 of record PVJX010004612.1, read on the forward strand.
ACACTGGGAATCAGAAAAGTGCTATGCTCTTCTTAAGGAGACCCAGTTAATAAGTGTGATGCTAGAATTTGAACCTGGGCTGCTGCCTGCTAAAGGTGAAAGCTTTAAATAGGGAACAGCAGCTTGCTATGAGTGTAGCTCAGCCTATTTCCATGTTCTTTCTCTTGCCTAAAAATAAAGTCATTTCATGTCATCCTCTTAGTTAGTGAGCACTTCCTGCATGGGCAGTGAGGCAGCCAAGGGATTTTTCTTAAGTTTCTTAGTGTTTGGGAGAGGGGACTTTTAAAGGCTAACAACTGGAAGAGAGCAGATGGGGGAAGGAAAACCTTCAGAGTCGGGTTGATAAAAGCCTCACTGGGACTGTGAGCTGGATACAGAGCCCTGGAGGAGGAGAAGGGGGAGAGGGAACAGGAGCCCGTTAAACCCCCTGACAGGAGAAGGGGGAGAGGGAACAGGAGCCCGTTAAACCTCCTGCAGAAGCAGAGGGAATGCAAACCCGAAAGACGAATCGGGCTCCTGCCATAAGGGGGGGCCTTAGTGTACACAGAAACTTAGTGGGGAACCATGTCAAGTCTGAAAGTAACACTGGTAAATCAAGAGGTTTGCATTATTTGAGCAGGTCAGGTGTGTTCAGGGTGGCATGCCTGTGGACGGTTTATAGTATTTGAAACACACACATATGGTCCAATGAGATTGCATAGAATTCTCTTAAAACATGATTGGGAGGGGCTGGGCATTTAACTTAGTGGTATAAGCACCCACCTGGCAAGCATGAGGTCAAGAGTTTGGTCCCTGGTACCAGAAAACAAAAGGCTATGATTGGGAAAGATTGAATCACGGATAAGGCTGATAGGGGTCTTCAAGTATATTTACAAATCCATTGAGTACCTTTTAATGAAGAAAGGTAAAAGGTAGATTTTTTCCTGTTACAACCACAAAGTAAGTTTTAGAATCAGCTATTATAGGAAATACTTAGATACCAAATTAAAAAATATTACTAAAGTGGCAGAGGACAGTGGTTCTCTTTGAACTGCTGACATTCCTACAAATTACCATGAATCATCTTCTTCCCCATTCTTTATTTTTCATCTCTCATCCTTCATCTTTCTTTCTATCCTGCATGCATAGTTTTGCAATTCAAAGTGTCTTTTATTTCTGTGTTACAGTGAAGTTAGACCCACACTGTAGGTGATGTTTTTTAAAAAAATTTTGTTTTGTTAGTATATATTTGCATTACCTAGTGATTATATTCAGTTTGGGGTTGATACATATTCACATTGCCGCTTGACCATTTTTATTCTGCTTGCCTGGCCCTCTCCTCCCTTCTTCCTTCCCCCAGTCCCTTCCTTGTCTCTACAGAGTTTACCTCTGTCTTTCTTGTCTCTTTTATTTTACTCTTTAAATTATTTATATGTCAGGCATCTCAGGTTAGAGGACTCATGTGAATTTCCACCTTATGTGTCTGACTTATTTCACTTAGTATACTCTCAAGGTCTATTAAAGAATGGAATACTTTCCAAAAGTTTTGTTTTCATATTCTGATTCCACATCCAAGAAGCTTGCTTAAAACTGTCTGGTTACTTGAATGTCTATTCTTTGACAATATACTTTTCTCAGTGAGCCTCCAGCAAATCTCCCACTATCCTTCTTGGCCAATTACGTTTTCTGATCTCTTCTTATATGAAATACAGTGTTTTTTTTTCTGCAGTTCATACAGTGCAGGTTTCTACACTTCAACCAGTTCATGGAGCCTTTTATTTCTGTTTTTCCATGGAGCTCTTAGAAAATAAACTAAAGATCTAATGGTTCTTATGAAGTAATTGGGTGCAAACAACCTGAAGAGTAGTCCTGTCCTGATGATTGGAGCTGTTTGAAAAATTAATGTAGGTTGAAAGAAAAGACGTATTTTCATTTAATTAGTAACTTACTGTGCTCCTGTTGAGTACTGTGCAGTTTCATAAACCTTGAAATTGGGTAGGACAACATTGCCCTCACTGTTCATTCCATAATCACCTTCATGTGATACATACTTCCTTTTATCACTTCAATGGTCAGAATCCAGTGTTGCAAAGTTATGACATCATTGAAAAGTATATGGTGCGGTCTAACATTGAAATTGTGAAATGGTTGGAGCTAATAATCTCTCTGAGGTCTACCAGATGTCACTCTGCTTTCTTCAAGAATTAAAAATACCTGTGGTGCCTTGAGGGTTCACCCTGGCACACTAAAGTGCACAGTTTGAGAAGCACTGGGGGCTTTAGTTTCACTACCAGATCCATTTAGCACAGGGTACACATATGGATTTCCTTTTACTAAATTGCTCTCAATAGTACTTATGAAAATATACTGCAGTTTGACTTCATAACTGACATTTCCTGCTACTTTTTACTAGGGACATAGTAACACTGTTACTTCTAGTTATAAATTATTATTTACAGTTACTGTTAAAAGTGCTTTTGAAACTTATTTATCATAGCCAGGGGAGAGTTCAGTCTGGGAGTGGCTCAGGTACTTCTTATTTCCAATGTGAGAGATGTGATACAATTAGAGATGAAAAGGAGACGACAGAATGACACAACAAATGCTTTATTTTAATATTCTGAGGTTTTGGTTACTATAGATAGATTGATTAATCCAGCAATGGGGATTGTACCCAGGCCCTTGTACATGTTAGGCAAGCGCTTTGTCACCTAGCTGTGTTCCCATCCTCACCTTGTCTTTGATGTTAAGCAAGTAGTGGAATGTAGTAGTAGGCATAGAAAAATAATAACACTTATTTTTCATTAGGTGCTTACTTTTTGCCAAAATGCAAAGCATTTTATGTATATTATCTCATTTTAACCATCAGCAGTATTCTTCATTCAGCCAATCACTCAAAAAACATTTGTTGAGCTGTTGCTATGTGTTAAGTATTCTTTTAAACAGTATAGAGAAAGATATTAAATAAGTAGGTAGAAGCCCACTCAAGAAGGTTTCAAGCAATGAAAAGAATGAATATGTAGAATAATCTAAGGTAGAGATAAGGGCTGTGATTAAGAAAAAACTTATAAAGAAAAGTGACATGTCTTTTGAGATATGGTAGTTAGAAGCATACTTGTGTAGTAGTTGGCATCATCCCTAATTTTTGGGAAAAGAAAGTGTGTCTCACTGAGGTTAAGTCACTTGTCCCTGGTAGCAAACTTAGCAAAAACCTTTCACATTGTTTTAATCCTGGTGCTATGCAGTCAAGGGTCTTGAATTAATTCAGAGAGAAACTTATTAGCGTATTTGTCAAAGTGTGTGAATAGGTACCTCATTTTGTTTGAGTATAATATCTGTGAATTTCTACCATTAACTCCCATCTATAAAGAACTTAGAAACTAGAGAAAGGTCAGGCTCATCTGTGTCCTTATCAAGGAGATAAACCCAATTCTAAGAAAAGTTGAATCATCAGTTCTCAAGCAAACCTTGCTTCTTGTGGTGGAGGAAATCAATTTCTCTTGGGACAAACAAGTGTTGGCTAATGGAGATACAGATTCTCAGGTGGTTAAAAATGGAACACATGGGGCAATAATATTTTTTTAGTTCAAGAAAGATAAATAATTTTCATTAATGGCTAGTAAATAAGTAAAAATATCAACTGGGTATCATATTTCAAGTTAAGAAAAATTTTCTTTCTGTGAAGAAAAAGTAAAATAATTCACCTTCCAAAATTTGAAGTATGGAGATGGGATCATATAACGGCAGTAGCACACGAATAAGGGATGGTAATGTATTTGTATTATTATGGCAGTTAAAAGGGAAAGAGCAAGAGAGCGGTAGATAGAAGAGCTGAGAAACCCCCAGTCAGGGTGTGTTAGCTGTAGGTAAATCATCTCATCACCCTGTGATTTGGGCATCAGAGTAAATTACCACCTGTTAACACAGCTCTTGGAACGTGTTGAGCAGATAGGAATAGTTCTCAGCTCAGTGCTTTGGGAAAGAGATTGCAGATGAAAACATAAATACCAGCTCTCCTTTATTTATTCCAGTACCTTATTTTAATTAAAATATCATCCTAAAACATTCTAAGCATACAGAATGGCATTAAATGAAGAGTGAATGGCTTCAGAACGCTGGTCTTACTCCCCAGAAACAACTACTTTACAATTTTTCTATTTATACCATATATCTGTATCTATATGTAGTGGATATATGTTTTCACGCTATTTATCAAGTGTAGGTAATGTCTATTGAATTCTAGTCATGAAATTCTTTTTATTATCCTCTAAAATTTTTTAAGTCTGTTAATTTTGGATCTTTGCTTGGGGCTTTTAACTTCAGCATAAGTTGTTACCTGCATGTGATTTTCTCTCTTCCTAGTTTTCATTCAGTTACTTTTATGTTATTAGGATTTAAACAGTTAAATCCTTCTATAAACTATATGATTGAGAAAATATTACCCATTATAGAATCACTTGTATTGTTTGACCTTAAGAATATAGACCCACAGAACTAAACTGATGCTTTTTCTTTTTTTGTATACTTATTATTTTATTTTATTTTATTTTATTTTATTTTAAAGAGAATAAAACAAAAGAGGGCAGAACAGAGCAGATCAGAACAGGACAACATAGGCAACACAGTACTTTACATTAAGACAACCAGATATTAACAGTAGCTACCACAATATCTCTTTCTCTGCTATAGTTGAGCATAGTTTCAAATACAATAATATCAAACATAACAAAATATTATAAAACCATTCAAAGAGTGAAAGAATTACAGGGCATTCTGAACCAAATAACAGAGAATGATCAATGGGTACTATAATATCTCATTTTTGATAAAAAAGTTTTGTTTATACTATCACACATATTCAAATCCCAATAAGACACAATGTGATAGATAGAACCAATGGTGGTAGAAGAATAGAAGCATGGTAGGACTTCTAAGAAGGATGATATTAAATCAGCAATAGCTGTCATAATGTTTTGTTTTCTTTAAAACAGCTGTTCATACCATCACGCATTATATAGTCAAACAAAACAGAATAAAACCATTCCAACTGATGAATGAAAACATTGAAAGGTTTCAAAGCTATGAGATGGGGACTCATGCTTACCATAAAATCTTATATACTCTTCTCAAATCTCATACTAGGGAGACTATATGGTATTTACACATGAGTCTGGTTTATTTTGCTTATGAGTATGGTCTCAAGTTGTGTCCATTTATTTATAAATATCTCAATGTGATCATTCTTAATAGCTGAGTATTACTCCATTGCATAAAAATGCCACAACTTTTTTATCCGTTCCTCAGTTGATGGGCACTTAGGTTGTTTCCAAGATGTGGCTATTACAAATTATGCTGCTATAAACATGGGTGCACATATATCACTGTGGTATGATGTTTTCAGATCTTCTGGGAATATGCCTAGAAGTGGAATAGCTGGGTCAAATGGGACCTCTATAGCCAGCTTTTTGAGGAATCTCCAGACTGACCTCCACAGTGGTTGTACCAGTCTACACTCCCACCAACAGTGCAGAAGAGTTCCTTTTTCCCCACAGCCTCTCCAGCACTTGTTGTTGGTAGTTTTTTCTATCTTGGCCATTTTTTCTGGGGTGAGATGGAATCTCAGTGTCGTCTTAATTTGCATTTCTCTAGTGACTAATGATGATGAACATTTTTTCATGTATTTATTTGCCATTTGTATTTCTTCATCTGGGAACTGTCTATTCATTTCAGATGCCCATTTTTGGATTGGGTCTTTGAATTTTGAGGGTCTGATTTTTTTTAATTCTTTATAAGTTCTAGACAGAAGTCCTTTGTCTGAGGGACAGTCCATGAAGATTTTTTCCCAATTTGTGGGTTTTCTTTTCACTCTGCTGGAAATCTCTTTTGACATGCAGAAACTCTTTAATAAGATATGGTCCCAGTTATTGATTATGGGAAGTATTTCCCGTACAGTTTGATTCTTGTTCATGAATTCTCTTCCTACCCCTATATCTTTGAGGTTTTTACCTACTTTGTCTTTCAACAGATTTAGTGTTTCTGTTTTAATATTTAGATCTTTGATCCATTTAGATTTTAGTTTAGTACATTGTGATAGGCATCGGTCTAGTTTTAGTCTTCCACATATAGATAGCCAATTTTTCCAGCACCATTTGTTGAAGAGGCTGTCATTCTTCCAGTGAACATGTTTGGCCCCATTATCAAAGATAAGGTGGTTGAGTGAGTTTGTGGTTGTGATTGTATCTTCCGATCTATTCCATTGATCTTCAGGTCTGTTTTTATTCCAGTACCATGTTGATTTTATTACTGTAGCTTCGTAGTATAATTTCAAATCAGGGATTGTGATGCCTCCTACCTTGCCTTTGCTGCTTAGAATCACCTTTGCTATTGTAGGCCTCTTCTGGTTCCAGATGAATTTTGGGAGTGATTTCTCTAGATCTATGAGGTATGTTAGTGGTATTTTGATTGGGATGGCATTGAATCTGTATAGTAATTTTGGGAGAATTGCCATTTTCCCAATGTTTGTTCTTCCTATCCATGAACAGGGGATGTCTTTCCATTTTCTGAGGTCCTCTTCGATTTCTTTTCATTAGAGTATTATAATTTTCCTAGTATAGCTCTTTTACTTCTTTTGTGAGATTAATTGCTAAGTATTTCATTTTTTTGGATGCTAGTGTGAAGGGTGTGGCTTCTCTTACCTCTCTTTCAGTATTTTTGTTGTTAGTGTATAGGAATACTATTGATTTTTGAGTGTTGACTTTGTATCCAGCTACATTGCTGAATTTATTTATTATATCTAGGAGTTTTTCAATGGAGTTTTGGGAGTCTTCTATGTAAAGTATCATGTCATATGCAAATAATGATAATTTAACTTCTTCTTTTCTTATCTCTACTCTTTTTATTTCTCTCTTGTCTAATTGCTCTGGCTAGTATTTCCAGTACTATGTTGAATAGTAGCGGTGACAGGGGACATCCTTGTCTTATACCTGATTTTAAGATAAAGGCTTTCAGTTTTTGGCCATTTAATATGATGCTGGCTGTAGGTTTGTCATAGATGGCCTTTATCATATTGAGGTAAAGACCATCTATTCCAATTCTCTGTAAGGTTCTTATCATGAATGAGTGTTGGACCTTATCAAAAAGTTTTTCTGCATCTATAGAGATGATCATGTGGTTCTTACTTTGGCTCTATTGATATGGTGAATTACATTTATTGATTTATGGATGTTGAACCATTCCTGCATTCCTGGGATGAATCCCACTTGGTCAGGGTGAATAATTTTCTTGATGATTTGCTGCATCCTGTTTGCTAATATTTTATTGAGAATTTTTTCATCTATGTTCATTAGGGAGATTGGCCTATAGTTCTCTTTTTTAGTTGGGTCTTTCTCAGGTTTTGGTACTAGAGTAATATTTGCTTCCAGGAATGACTTAGGAAGAGTTGCTTCCCTTTCAATTTCATTGAAGAGTTTGAGGAGTGTCGACTTTGAAGAGTTTAAGTCTTCTTTGTATTTCTTGTCGAATTCTGCAGTGAATCCATCTGGGTCTGGGCTCTTCTTTGTTGGCAAGATCTTAAATACATTTTCAATTTCATTAATAGAAATTGGGTTATTCAACAGTAGTTCATATGTATCTAGGAGCCCGTCCATTTCTTTAGTGTTATCGAACCTATGAGAGTAAGGGTTTTCAAAGTAGGTGTTGATGATCTTCTGTATTTCCATTGAGTCTGTAGTAATTTTACCTTTTTCATTTCTTATTGCATGAATTTGAGTTTTTTCTTTCCTTTTTTTAATAAAGCTGGCCAGGGGCTTATCAATTTTATTTATTCTTTCAAAGAACCAACTCTTTGATTCATTGATCCTTTGTACTGTTTACTTAGTCTCTATTGCATTAATTTCTGCTCTAATCCTTATAATTTCCTCCCTTCTTTTGGCTTTGGGCTTGGCTTGCTCTTCTTTGTCTAGATGTTTGAGTTGTAGCATCAGGTTGTTTATTTGTGTTTGTTCTATCTTCCTGAATTGGGAACTCAGTGCAATTAATTTTCCTCTGAGGACTGCTTTCATTGCATCCCACAAATTCCAGTAAGTTGTGTTTGTATTTTCATTTGCTTGTAGATATTGTTTAATTTCTTCTTTAATTTCCTATGTGACCCACTGATTGCTCAAGAGTGTATTATTCAGTTTCCATGTGTTTGTGACATTTTTGCAGTTGCTTTTATCATTAATTTCTAATTTCATGGCACTATGATCTGATAGCCCACATGGGATAATTTCAATTCTTTTGCATCTACTTAAATATGTTCTGTGGGCTAGTATGGTCTATTTTAGAGAATGTCCCATGTACTGCTGAGAAGAATGTACATTCTGATGTTGTTGGATGGAAAACTCTATATACATCTATCAAGTCCATGTGTTCACAGGTATGATTCAGTTCTGTTATTTCTTTGCTGATTTTCTGTCTAGTTGATCTGTCCCTCTGTGTCAATGTGTGTTAAAATCTCCTGTTATAATTTTGTTATTGCTTATTTGACTTTTCATTTCTGTTAATATTTGCTTTTTATAGCTGGGTGCTCTGGAATTTGGTGCATATATATTTAAGATTGTTATCTCTTTCTCTTGAAGGTTTCTCCTCACTAGTATGTAGTGACCTTCTTTATCTCTTTGGATCATTCTTGGTTTGAAGTTCACATTGTCTGCAAACAGGATTGCCACTCCTGCTTTTTTTGGTTTTCTTGCATGAAGTATTGTTTTCCATCCTTTAACTTTCAGTCTATGGGTTTCCTTTTGGCTAAGATGGGTTTCTTGTATACAGTATATGATTGGATGTTGTTTCTTGATCCATTCTGCCATTCTGTTTCTTTTGATTAGTGAGTTGAGGCCATTTACATTAATGGTTATAACTGTTATATATTGGTTTATTGTTGACATGTTATCTTTTTGCTGTTGTATGTTTCACTTTCCATTCTATTTAATTGTCTACCTTGCTTGGTGGGTTTATCCTATGTGTTTCTAGAATATCTTTCAGTATTCCTTGTAGGGTTGGTTTTGTGGTCATGAAATTTTTCAGCTGTTCTTTGTCATGGATGTATCTTATTTCTCCATCCATTTTGAAGGACAATTTTGCAGGATATGTCAGGCTGGGTTGGAGGTGGTTTTCCTTTAGGATCTGAAATACTTCACTCCATGCTCTTTTTGACTTCATTGTTTGTGTTGAGAAGTCTGGTGTGATTCTGGTAGGTTTTCCTTTATAGGTGATCTGTCTTTTCTCTCATAACAGCTTTTAGTATTCTGCTCTTATGGTGGGTTTCTGGGATGGTGATTATTATGTGTCTGGGTGTAGTTTTATTTTGGTTATGGCTATTTGGAGTTCTATATGCTTCACTAATCCAAATGTCAGTTTCCATTCTCATGTTTGGGAAGTTTTCAGCTATTACTTCTATAAATATCCTCTTGATATCATTTTGGCTGTTCCCTTCTTTTTCATTTATCCCTGTTAATCTTATGTTATTTTTCTTTGCATCATCTTGCAGCTGTTGAATTGTTATTTCCTGATTCTTTGTTATTTTTGAAAGATCTTTCCTTTCCTGTTCACTAGCTGTGATCTTATCTTTGAGGTCTGAAATTCTATCTTCAGTTTCATTGAGGCAGTTTTTACAGCTTTCAATAGAATTTTTTATTTCCTGTATATCTCTTTGAATCTGCTTCCGTTTGTTTCTTATAGTGTTCATTCAGGGATTCTATGGGTTTGCTTTGTTCTTCTAATTTTTTAGCTGTGTCTTCACTAGATGTGTTCACTATTTCTTTCACTACTTTTATCATTTCTTCTTTTACCTGGGCAATTATTTCTAATTTGAATTTCTCCATAGTTTCCCCTAGTTGCTTCTTTATTTCAGTTCATATCATTTCAGTCATTTCAGGTGTATGGCTTCTATTTTTTTCTATGTACATGGCTCCCAGGCTTTCTTGGGATGGGCTGGTGATTTGAGCCTGCCTTTTGGCCTTTCCTTTTGTCATTTTTCTTTATTTCCTTGGTTTGAGTTGTGTTCCAAAGCTTCCTCTGGGTGTGTTGCAAATCTCCTGCACCCTCAGCTACTGGAGCAGTCTCAGCTCCTCTGCAGGTACTTGGCCCCCTAAATTTAGAGGCAGAAGCAGGGTGTGGATAACTGGGGCCAGAGAAACCCCCAGGGCACAATCCCCTGTCCTAGGGGTGTAGATATGAACTCTGCAGCTGGCAGTGCTGGTCACAAGTTGTTCCCAGGCCAGCCCAATTGAGCCCAGAGTCCTCGAGCAAGGTTCCTGCCTCCTGGACTGAAACAAGGCCATGGAGCATGGCTGACTGAGGCCCCGCAATCCGCTGGACCCAGTCCAGTGTCCTGGTAGCTCCCCAGGAACTCAAAAGCCCGAATGTAGATCTCCAACTCTCCTCAGGTCACTGGAACTCACCCCAGGCAACCTCCACCCCTCTGTAGACTCCCAGCTCTCAACTGAGATGCAGAAGCTGGGCCTGGATTACTGGGCCAGGCCGATCCCCTGGGGCACAATCGAACTGATGCTTTTTCATGGGAGAATATCCAAGATTAATGGTCAAAAAGTGTCAGCCTCTCTCTCTCTCTCCCCTCCCCCTTTTCTCTTTAAAAATATGTTCATCTCAACCAGGGCAAAGTTTTAGTTTGCTTTAAATTTAAAACATGGATTTGGTTACAACTTTCTAATTCTCCTGGAGTTGCTAATGGCTTGCTTTGTATTTGTTAATACAATTAATATAAGTCTTCTTTACCATTCCATTATGTCTTCTAGTTTAAAAAATTATGACTGTATGCAGTGGAATCTACTCTTATCTGAAGAATGTTATTTTTGGGTTTGCACACCTACTATCCTAGGATGTTTTTTGTGGCTTTTGAGTTCGTTTCCCTTTCTTGGGTCTCTATATTCCTCTTTTTGGAGTCGTATATGCACTATTGTCATGAGACAAAAGTCCATGCATTTTAGTCTTTATTTTGAATTTTTTAATGTAACAGATAATTTAAAAAAAAGATTTAGTTGTGTGGAAATATAGAGACTTAAATTAATTTTCCTAGGAACTCATATATTTCCTCGCACCTTTTGATGATGTTTATGAATTTCATATTTTTTTGTAAGTTTTTTTCTCTTCTTTGAAAATTTTAGGATACTTTATTTTTCATGTTTGACACTTAACAAAGCTGTCAGATTGTAGCTCTGCTTGACCACAAGTCTAAGGTTCTTTTAATCCAGTGCCATTGGCTTTAGGAAATTTTGTTTGTTTGTTTGTTTGTTTCTTTTTTTTTTTTGTTCTCCTTTACTGGAATTCTTATTAGGTGGTTGTTTTGACCCTCCGGCTTTATTAACTTTTCTCACATACTTAAATCCTTTTCTCTGTTTTATATTTTTGTTTTACACTATTTCAACCTAATCTTCCAGCCCTTCTGGGGCATTTGGATTAAAAAATTATAATTTCACTTTTATTTCTCACATTTCCAAAACAGTTATCTAATTTTATGGCTGCAGTATTCTCTTTGAGCATTCTAAGTAGGTTTTAAAAATATTATTATTTTCACTTCCTTTGGGGTGAATTTTTAATTTCCTGTAGTCTTTTTGGTATTTATTTTTTCTTTGATGATGCTTATTTCTCCATTTATACTTAAGGGTGAGGGACTGCCTACTTGCGGGACATAGTAAGTGTGAAGAGGTGAATGATCAAGCCTTTTCTGTACAGCACTGTCTGCAGGAGCAAATCATTGGACTCAATCCCAGTGCCTATCTATACAGTACTGGTTAAAGAAAAATAGGATTAAAAAAAAGAAAAGAAAAATAGGATATGTTGGTAATGGAGTTCTAAGCTGCCATGAGAAGACACTAGGAAGGTCTTTATTTTATGGAGAGATCTATGGGATATAAATATGTGTGTGTGTGTATATATATATATATATATATATATATATACACAATGGATTTTATATATATGTTTGTATGTGAGTGTGTGTTTATTTTTACAAATGGAAGGATAGGTCATGAAATTGTAAAAGTTACCTTTTGGAGAGATAAAGAGCAAGTATATGCTATTTAAAAATTTTGCCTTTTGAACTATATTGTACATGTTTTACACAAGTATAATGCAAAATTAATATTTAAAACAGATTATTCCCAAACCTATTATAAAATGAAATAAGATGAATCTGATTGTACATTCAGTTGGCAGTGTAATCATAGAGCAAAGATGGACTGCTCTAAAAAGCTTTAAACACAGCGATTTATGTATCATTAATGGCTGTGTCCCCAGGGGAAAAAAACAGGTGCAAAAATCTTAAGTTGGTTTCAGAAATTGTTATAAATGGCAGTGTCAGTATCATTCTGAGACTATTGTTTATATAAATTGCAACAGTAACTAGTAATTGTGCTGGTGTTATTGAGCACTGATTTTGTCATGGAGGATGGATGTTAGAGATGTAAGGTCATCAGGTGAAGCTAAAGTCCAAGTTCTATAGTCCTGATTTTGAACTGGAAGTATCATTGTGAACTTATGGGTGTTCTATATGCATGTATTTACATAGATGTATATGCACAGCATGCATTACTATTACTATTTTCTATCTCCTGAAAACCAAAGAAACAATGACCAACCAGTAGCAGTGAAACACCCTCAGAACACCTGATTGTTGTCTCTACCTACTGTCTCTCACTAACATGTAAAATAGAAGAACTTCTTGAAATGTGACTGATTCCGCTCAGTAAGGGTTAAAAAATATACACAGTAAACACACACTCTTGTCATACTACTAAACGAAGAAGCTACCATAGACTTGTTGAGTCCTGTCTAAGGAATTCAAGAGCCAGTCGCTAGAGGCATCTTCTGGACAAAATTGGGACAATTTGCATATCAAAAAGAATAGCTAAAAGGAACTGAAAATTACTATATATATTAAAATTCGTAATAAACAATTTCTCCCTCCCAAAACAACTCTAAAACTTATTACCTTTGAAAGAGTTAAACTCAATTTTTTGGAAAATTGGTTAATAAACAAGAGGAATTTAGAATTTATCTTGCTTTTCTCATATAATAGTATCTCTGGATAGCCAAATATTTGATGAAAGGACACTCATATTTGTAGAAGTATTTCAGATAACAAGTGAAGAAATTATGAATGGAAATATCATTTTGCTGAGAGATTATGAATGACGTGTTCTAGGCTTTGCTGATCAATGACTGATAACTTTGGAAAAAGAGGATGCAACTAGCGACTATACTCAGCAGTGAAATATATCAGACTCACATATGTAAACATGGTATTGTCTCCCTTCTGTAAGACACTGAAAGATTAAATAAGATCCAAAAGGTACCATAGATGTTGTGAAAGGAAATTAAACTGCTCAAAAAGAAAGAACAACTAGGGTAGAGAAAAGGAGAGAAAAGAAGAAGGAAGGGGAAATATATGTATATATATATAAGTATATAAATATATATATGCTAAGATAATTTTACTATTGATCCTGTTTGTTCAGGAAGAGAAATTGTGATTACTTATGTTGTTTGATCTGTTTGGCATGACCATATCTTGTAATCTAAGCAGCTATTTTGAAGATAACACAGAGTATTGTGAATATTGTTAATTTCCTACCAGCTTATTTTGAAATCCTATGTCGTTTCTACTGTTTTGTTTTCTTTTCATCTCTTTAAAATAAAAAAAAAAAAGAACACACACACACCAAAAAAAAAGAAAGGAAAAGAGGGACAACTGGTAGGTATTCTGTGATGGAAGTCCACACACCATCTTCATGGTGGTCTTTACCAGAAGACACATTGAACCTGAATCAAGTCATGCTTCCAGTAAGTCTGTCCATGTGCAAGAAATCTAGATAATAGGGGAATATTAAATGGCATTGTGTGGGGGGCTACCCACAAAATCTACACTAGCGAAGTTCTATAGCCCAAATAGTGATTTCTTCAACCAAATTAAATTGCAAGGAACAAAAAGATGGAAAGGAAAGCTATAGAAGGTAAGAAATCTAGAGCTGTATTAACCACTCACTTGCTTCGTGTTTTGGAAACCAATTCAAGCAAACACATTGAACTTTTGAAAAGATCATTCATAGGACCATGAAGGTATGTGAACGCTGAGGGGGTAATATTAAGAGACTGTTGATTTTTTTTATGTTTAGAACTTAGATATTAGAATTGTTGTAGGAAGGGGGAATCTCTGCCTTTTAGAGACATGTACCTAAGTGTTTACTGATGGACCATTGTGATTTCTAGGAATTATGTAGGTGAAGGAACTAGGTTGGAGTATACAGGATAGAAGATTGGCTGTGAATTCATACTTTTGTATTAGGTGTTGGGCACACAGGGGGACATTAATATTCTCCTTTCTATCTTATATTTTTATAATTCTAAGATTTAAGGAATAAAAAATTAAAAATCAGTTTGGGTTAAAAGTATGTAGCCGGCATAGTGTTTTCAGTGATTCAGTGGGACTCTACCCACATGGCCTCTTGTCTGTAAGGGCTGATTCTGATGGTAGGAACCTTTAAGCAAGTGTTATGGTTGATACATTGTGTTAACTAAAGAAGTTTAGAAATGTAACTAAGAGATTGAGCAGGGAGCCAGGATCCTTACTTTGTAAACATCCTCATCCTGTGCAAGAGGAAGGCAAGGAGATTTTGTGAGTGCTACACTGGCCCTGCAGAGGGGGTGGCCTGTGTACAATATAAGGGAGGAAATGAGGCTCACTCTTTCCCCCCTCTTTTACTTCTTTGTTGCATTCTGCCACCTTGAAGAATTGCCCCTATGCCATGTCACCCTGCCTTGGAGCCAGCTGATTATGGACTAAAATCTCCATGAACTGTGAGCTACATAAACCTTTCCTTCCTTCATTTTGAGTGTCAGACATTTTGTCTTAGCAATGAAAGAAAAGTAACCAAGACAGCAGATCAACATCACTCTGCCAAATACGCACTGCTTGTTAAATGCCAAAAGAACGATTTCACTTTAGGGCCCCCTACCTTCTGCCCTGGAACTACAATATACCTTGGTAAAATCTTTGTGGAGCAGAACTCGGCTTCCTCATGGGAAAGCCATCCATATCTAGGAGTGTGAGGAGTGTTCCAAAAAAAGTCTGATATTTATTTATTATTTTTTATTAGTACATGTTTATAGTACATGATATTTACATTCCTGGTGGGGAAGTGGTACATGTGGGTAATACCATACACCTTATTTTCCTTTTTCATCCTTTTTCTTCCCTGCCCACTCCATTCATTTCTTGATTTATTTCATTTTTTATATCTTTCTTTTTGGTATGTGTTCACAATACACAATATTTCCATTCCTTGAATGGAATTGGTTTATTTATGTAACATCCAAATTCCTTTTTTCATCACCTCTCCGTTCCCTCTCTCCTCCTCCCTATCCCTTCCTTCTATCTTTTGATCCTTTTCTCTTTTTAGAAAGATCTACTTCCCTATGTCCTATATGGGTCTTTTATTTTGGTTCCTACATCTACTTTGGATTTCTCATATAAGAGAAACTATGTGGCATTTATACTTGTGTGTCTGATTTATTTCACTTAACATGATCTCAAGGTACATCCATTTCCCTACAAATGACTTAAATTTATCTTTCTAAAATTTTATTTGATGTAAAAAAGTAAAACAGAACTTCATAACACAATATTAGGAGAATAACAATGGTTAATACATTGCATAATGTACATTTGGATTGTAACCAGGATTTAGCTACTACAAATTTTGCTTCTATAAGCACGGGTGCACATATATCACTGTGATACGATGTTTTTAATTCATCTGGGAAGATACTCAGAAGAGGAATAGCTGGATTAAATGGGGACCCTAATCCCAGCTTTTTGAGGAATCTCCACACTGATTTCCACCCTGGCTACATCAGTCTGCACACCCACAAACAGTGGAGAAGTGTTCCTTTTCCCCCACAGTTTCACTAGCATTTGTTATTGGTTGATTTCTTGATGATAGCCATTCTTTCTGGAGTGACATGGAATTTCAGCCTTGTTTTAACTTGCATCTCTCGAAGACCAATGATGTTGAATGTTTTTTCATATATTTATTTTTGCCATTTGTATTTCTTTATCTGAGAAGTGTGTGCTAATCTCAGATGCTCATTTTTGGATTAAGTCTTTGAATTTGGGTAGGTCTTGTTTTTTTTGAATTCTTTATATATTCTAGGTAGAAGTTCTTTGTCTGAGGAACAATTTGCTAAATCTTTTTTTCACTCTGTGGGTTGTTTTTTCATTGTTTGTGATTTCTTTTGATGTGTGAAAACTTTTTAATAAGATGGGAATCCTGTTGTTTATTCTTCAAAGCATTTTCCTTGTGGTCTGGGTTTTGTTCATGAACTCTTTGCCTACACTTATGTCTTCAGGATTTCTACTTATTTTCACTTCCAGTAGATTTAGTGTTTCTGTTTTAACATTTAAATCTTTGGTCCATTTTGATGTTAGTTTAGTGTGATAGACATGGGTCTAGTTTTAGTTTTTGTCCTGTAGAGAGCCAGTTTTTCCAGCATCATTTATTAAAGATACTATTTTTCTTCCAGTGAATGTGTTTGGCCCCTTTGTCAAAGATAAGATGGCAGTGTGTTTGTAGTTGTGTCTGTATCTTCTGTTCTGCTCCATTAATATGGTCTGTCCTCCTGCCCTAGTACCATACTGATTTAATTATAGAAGCTTTGTAGTACAATTTTAAGTCTGAAGTTGTGATACCTTTTTCCTTGCCTTTGTTGTCCAGGATTGTCTTTGCTATTCCAAATCTCTTATAGTTCCATATGAATTCTAGGAATGTTTTCTCTAGTTCTGTGGGGTATGTTAATGGTATTATGATCTGGATTGTATTAAATCTGTACAGCAATTTTGGGACTATGGCCATTTTCACAGTGTTGGATCTTCCTATCTATGAGCAAGGGATATTTTTCCATTTTCTGAATTCCTCTTCAGTTTCTTTTTTCCGAGTACTGTAATTTTCAATGTATAAATTTTTTTCTTTGTAGATTGATTCCTGAGCATTTCATTTTTTTATGTTATTGTGAAGGATGTGGTTTCCCTAATTTCTCTCTCAGTGTTTATTGTTTGTAAAACTTACATTTTCTTTATCTATTCATCTATTGATGGACATATAGGCCACTTCCAAGATTTAGGTATCATGATTTGTGCTGCTAGAAGCATGGGTATGCATGTATCACCATAATAAGATGTCTTTAACTCTTTTGGGGAGATCCCTAGAAGGGGAATAAATGGTATTTCAAGTAAATGGGATTTCAAATCCCATTTTCATCAAACAGGATTTCTAATTTCAGTTTTTGAGGAATTTTCACATGATTTTCAAAATAGTTTTACTAGTTTAAATTCTCACTAACAGTATAGGAGGCCTCCTTTTCCCCTCAAAGTCTCACCAATATTTGTTACTTGATTTTTGGGGGTAAGGTAGAATATCGGTGTTTTAATTTGCATTTCTCTACTGGCCAGTGATGCTGAGTATTTCTTCATATATTTGCTGGCCATTTTTAATTCTTCTGTGAAGTGTCTATTTCAGTTATCCATTTTTTATTAGGTCTTTTGTTTTAGATGACCTACTTTTTTTGAATTCTTTATATGTGCTATATATTATTCCTCTTTTTGATGAATAGGTGGGAAATTTCTTTCTCATTCTGTAGGTTGTTTTTTCACTCTGTTGGTTTTTTATTTTGCTGTGAAAAAGCTTTTTAAGTTGATATAATCTAATTGATTTGTTGATTCTTGGTACTATTAGTTGTGCAACCAAGGTTCTGTTGAGAGAGTCCTTTCTTCTGCCTGTGCCTTCAAGTGTTTTATCTACTTTGTCCTCCAGCACATTAAGGGTTTTTTTAAAAAAAATTTTTAGTTCTGTGATCCATTTTGATTTGAGTCTATGTTCAATCTTTGGGTTTTTTTTTTTTTTTTGGTACCAAGAATCAATCTCATGATGATGTGCTTGCGAGGCAGGTGCTGTGCTGCTGAGCTATATCCCTGGCCCTTATGTACAGTCTTCTATATATGGATAGGTAGTGTTTCCTGTTTTTAAAGAGGCTATTTCCTGGAGTGTGTGCTTTTGGCCACTTTGTCAACAATCAGATGTCAGATGTGCTTGGGGTTGGTTCTGTATCCTCTATTCTGTTCCACTGATCATTATGTCTGCTTTTGTGCTAGTATCATACTGTTTTATCACTGTAACTCTGTAATATAGGGTCTTGTATTAAGCCCAGGATTTGGGTCTTATATTCAAATCTAGAATTTTGATATTCACTGCTTTTTTCCCCACAGGATTGCTTTTGCTGTTCTGGATCTCTTCTGGTTCCATATGAATTTTATGACTGTTTTATCTATTCTGTGAGGAATGCTGTTGGAATTTTGATTGAGATTTTATTATATCTATATACCAATTTTGTTAGTATGGCCATTTTGGTTACAGTGGTTCTGTCTATCCAGAAACAGGGGATAGCTTTCTATTTTCTGATGTCTTCTTCAATTTCATTTTTCAGAGTGCTGTAGTTTTCATTGTTCAGGTCTTTCACTTCCTTAGCTAGGTTAATTCCTAAGTATTTAATTTGGTTTTGGTGCTATTATGAATGGTGTTTTATTTTCTAATTTCTTTTATAGTCAGTTCATTATTAGTGTACAGGAGTGCTATTGATTTTTGCCTAGTGGTTTTGTGTCCTGCTATAGTATTGAATTTTATTATGACTTCTAAGAGTCTTTTGGAGAATTTTTTTGGGTCTTGTATTTAGAGGATC
The DNA here is from genome assembly GCA_004027295.1 of Dolichotis patagonum. Classification (NCBI taxonomy): domain Eukaryota; kingdom Metazoa; phylum Chordata; class Mammalia; order Rodentia; family Caviidae; genus Dolichotis; species Dolichotis patagonum. The sequence continues at coordinate 28,118 of PVJX010004612.1, forward strand.
ATGCCATTTGCAAATAATGATAACTTGAAAAAGTCTAAAACTAACATTGGCTCTTTCATTTGAACTATTAAAAGTTGTTGACCATGATTTATGTAAAAGATTACTTTCAAAATCTGAAGCATATTGACCTAGGTCAAATATTAAGAAATGGAGAGACAGGAATGACATAAATATATCTGTGGGTGAAATTAGTGGATTAATAAAAAACTTGTGCAGACTCTCAGAATTTTACATTAGTAATTCAAGAGCATGTTTGAAGAATAAAATTCTAGATTGCAAATGACAAAGTTGACAAAACACTGAAATGCAAAGATGGTAAGGTTGTTGGATAGAAAAGAGAGTTGAATGTGCCTGTACCCTGGACAAAGTACTTTTAAAATAAGAAATTCAGACTATCCTTTTAATAGACTAATTCCTTTTTAATCTGGATTTTGTAACCACTCTGAAGAAGTTTTGAAAGGTCACACTTATTCTGTGAAACAACAGCAAGTTCAAGATATCAGTATTTTCTACTCTCCCCTCCATCTCCTCTTGAAGGTTCTGGTGATGCTGTAGTTTTATCCCTCAAACTCATCACCTGCTAGCCTTTTGTTTATCCAGTCATTCATTTAATACATATTTATTAGTGTCTGTAACCTATGTCAGCCTCTGTGCTAAGAACTAGATAAAATTGATTGCTATCGTCATGGTGTGAGGAATCTTGCAGAGGACTTTCATGGCTTCTTTCTCTCCTCTGAGCCAGTCTCTGATGTACAGGAGACTGCTAAGAAGTGAACCTCTCCCCACATGACTACCAATTATCTGGCATTGCTGCAGTAGTGCTCACTATGGTCTATCTTACCTACTTTCTATACCTGCATTTATATGTTATGTATTTCTTGGTTTTTGGATGCAGTTCTCTCACTCTTAACTACGGACAGACAGACAGATCCCCCAGACCTACCGCCAAAACTACAATCATTTGCAGTAGTGAGGGTTCTGAAGAAGATGAGCAGAATCCTTAAGGTACACGTTCCCCATGCAGCCCATAGCCTAATGCTTTCCTTCATATTATCCAGGTTTTCCTACCAGAAGTAAAGTTAAAATTCTGTCCATCTCCCTTCTCTGATCTTGAGAATTACTGTCAGAAGTCTCCTGTTTCACTTACAAAAGTTTGCTGTTATTGCTTGGAAAAAAATCAGTAGCTTTATTCATTAAACTTTAGGGATTCCTGCTAGAATGACAACAAAAGAGATAAGATGGGGCTGACAGATGTTTATTAAACTTTTCAGCTATTCTTTATTTTGGTACCAGGGATGGAACTCATGACCTCAACTCAAGCAGGTGCTTATGACACTGAGCTAAATCCCCGGACCTAGCTATTCTTAATGATATCAATAGAATCATAGAAATAACTGGATCAGTTATTTTATAAGGAATGTTTGGCATAAGAATGAGTGCTTATATATTCTTGGCACTGGATCTTTTTATGTTTTTTACTTATTTGTTCCTTGCAACAATTCTATGAGCCAGGTAATTTTAAAATTTACAGCAGATTAAGATCTTGAGTTTTAAAGCCACTGAATCATTTGTTCAAATCTATAGAATGGTAGGCCTAAGATTTGAGCTAAAGTCAGCACTTGTGTAAAGTAATAATCTTCCTTCCCTTCTTCCTTTCTTCTTTCTTTCCTTTGTTCCTTTTGTCTTCATTCATGCTCTTTCTTTTCTTTTTGTTTTTTTAAAAAATGTGGATAACTTACAAACAGGTACAAGGAATCAGAATGTATGACTATTTTGGAATGGCAGCATAATTCTATAAAATAATACTGTGCTTAAGGTAAAAATATTGTTTTATTGTCATATGAATTTTATTACTTAATAGCAACTGATTAAATTTCAGTTGCTGAATTTTATTCTGCATGTGGTGGAAATACTCCATTATTATTATGTAAATTACTCAACATAATTCAAAGTATCAATTTTACTTTCTATAATATTTAGTACTAAAAAGACAATTCCTACTCAAAATTTGTGGTATTTTATAGAACTTTTAAAACTTGTAGCTGTGGGAAAATTTGGAGGCATATTTCCACAGAAAAGGAGCAATTGGTCCTTGAATGCATCTTCATTTAAATATTTCTTACTGTAAGTCACTTCCATGGACATGTTTTAGCTATTGAGCTGTGCTCCTAAAATGTCAAGTGCAATTATTGTAGTTAGCAAAGACTGGAAAAACTTTCCTATAAGTAGTTTCCTTGGGAAAGAAAGATTTTTTTTTTTCTGCTTCGCTTGAGCTCAGGACCCAGAAGCTTTCAGGTTTCCTGACTGTCCTTTGTTTTTCAGCCCCACACTGGTGGAGGAGCAGGCAATCTGCTTTTCAGAGCCTCATGCTGGTGAGCTGAGAATTAATGCTGCACGGGAGACACGGTGGGTTATAGAGGCCTGACCCTGGGCTAGAGACATTCACTTCCATTTCAGAGCTCTATGATCAGCCAGCACTCTCCTAAAACAGCCCTGTCTCTGAAAGGACATTTGTGGGATCCTCAGGCTGAGTATGGTTGGGAATTGGCCAGAATCACCATCCCTTGAAAGCTGTTTCTCTAGACTAAACAGAAGCTTCAGTTTACTCCACATCTCTCCTCTGGTTTGTTTCAGCCTATTTTTTTTTTAAACTGCAGGCTATCATGGGATTTTTCTTTGATGACTTTTTGGTTCATGTTTTTATAGGTTTGGTAATTTCTGGTTTTAAAGCTACATTCGTTTTCCCTATTTTGTTTTGTCTTCTTTGTAAGCCCATGAGTTAGGAGAAGAAATTTTATTAGATAAGAAACTAAAGGTTCAAAAAAAGTTCAGAGACTCAAGTAATAGCAGAACTGGTTGGCAAAGAAATCAGAACATCAGATCTAGAGTTTGTGATTATTGGTCTTTGTCTCTTGAAACTAGACCCTGCTGCTCACAAAAAACATCCTCAGAATAACACTATCCATGGGTTCATCCCTTACATTAATTTGAGTTTCTGAGACATTATTGTCATCCCTTGGCTTTTGCTGAAATGATGTCAAATCCCGCAATTCATTTTGGTTTCTGGGGCACAGTGATTCGAGCAGTTGCTAAAAGTATGCTGGGCCATAAAGGCAATGTCTTAATGACTTAAGACAAGAATCCTTTATTCCTAAAATAACTCTGCTCACTAATGTGATCAGGGAGCTCAATTTCAGCTTGACAGAAGTTTCAAAATAGAACTTCGTGAGGGAAAACTGCAATTAGATATTCGCGGCTAATATTCTCAAGTTTGTGAGGTAGAATGTTAATGAAGATGCACATTGATTTTTAGTTTAATTATACTACATTTGATGTTATACCTGCTGCAGATTCTAAGAACTCTCTCATTATTTTGCCTTTCTTTGTATTTGGTACCTGTTGTGAATAAAGGCATAGAATTCTTTGTACTCTGCAATAGACATTGAATCAAGTGCAATGTGCCTGTTGTCAGTAAGCAAATAAGAGCCTTAACAAAATTCCTCCTACTAGTACTTAGTTGGAAAATAATGTCATAGTCTTACCTTCTTATCCGGGAGGCTCTTTTCTGAAATAAAGATCCTTGCGAGATTAAGAATCAAGTAAAATAGAGTATCAAAGAAATTGCCTGCACAGTCACTCAAATCTAAATTATTAGCTTGTTTTTTTAAAGTCTTCTGCAATTTCTTTTTTGGACCAAGCATTTGGAGATTAAGGATTTCTATACTATGGAGGACATCTGATGTCAGGTGAGTCCACCCGGGTGAATTATAGAAGAGATAGAAATGATCTGACAGCTTATTCTTGATGGAAAAGAAAACAAGTGTGGGACATGGCCTTGTTTTCTGTTGCCAAATGTTGTGGATAATAATCTTTTTGATAGCATCCATTTTCATGGGAAATGACTGAATTGAAAATACAAGCTTGGAAATTATAGACTACTATGTTAAAGCCCTAGGAGGAAAACTTGTATAAAAGCTGATGTTTCTCCACCTTTGTAGTTTTTTTGGCCTAGCTTCATGCCTAGTAAGACTAAACTGAAATAGGTTGATTTCTACTAGGATCCCACCCCAGTGCCAGTGACCCTAAGAGTCATAGATCTTTATGCTGGGAAAAATGTGTGGATGACCTTTACTTTGCTCAATGTGCCTTAGGGGAATCTGTGGTAGGCACCTCAACTCCTCTTTCCAGTACCAAAGGGTACCATCTCTTTATAATATAAGAGTACAACTGAGCACTTCTACTTTTTTACCCTTTCAGTTTGAGGACCAGGTAGACTTTTCTTTGGGTTCCATTACTTTTTTTCAAGGTCACATTATAAAAACCTCTCCTTCTAAAGACATTCTCACCCAGGTTACAACGTGGATGGATCCTAGGATGTTATGCTAATTGATATAAGCCAGACAGAAAAACAGACAAATACCATATGATTCTACTTATGGGAGTAACCTAAGGTAGTCAAATTCATGGAGACAGAAAGTAAATTGGTGGTTTTCAGAGTGTAGGCTAGGAGAAGAAAATGGCAAATAGTTGTTGAATAGGCAAATCATTTCAGTTTGGAAATGAAAAGTGGTGATGACTGAACAATGTGAATGTAATTACAGCCACTGAAATTAAAAGTGGTTATTTTATGTGTTTTGCCATAATTTTTAAAATTTTATTTAAAGAGAAACAATGAAAAAAAAACAGAATAAAGGGTAGCAACAATACAGAATTTCAAGGAAAAAAGGAAAAGAACAACAACAAAAAAACCTAAGAAATCATTACTTGACAAATTACATACTGACTTCTTGGAAATAGTTGTTCAAATTACAAAGTTAAAACATGTAAAGTAGACATTCAAACAGTGAGACTGTTAACAGTTCTGCTCCACAATCTGATAAAAACAGCAATATGGTCATCCATCTTACCCACTCAAATATACATGCAATTATATCAAAGGGTAAAATTAAACACAACAAAACAGAACAAAGTGGATCACAAGAAAGCAATGTAAGAGACATAAATTTTAAAACTAGACAATCGGAGATATTCACTCTCTATCATATTGACTCTTGTTTTCTTCCATATAGTTGTCCATATTGTCACATACAGGGAATTCACATGAAACAACCTAGTATGAAATTGATCTGAGCAGGACAAGGAGGGCATTTCAGGTCTTCAAGACCAGACATTAGGGAAGCCAAGAATGGCTGTCATAGTGTCTCTCATTCTCCTCAAAACAGCTGTCCATACCTTCATGTGTGTTGAACTTAAATAAGACAAAGCAAGCTAAAATCACCTTGAACAAAAAGTGATAGTTTTGCTGGACTTCACATCATGACATTATAGAATCAGCACGGGGTACTTTAGTGTCTCTTTTTCTTCAAAGTAGTTGTTCATTTCAACATGTGTTATATACTTGGTTCTCGTAAACTGTTTATAAGCTCTACACATGCATGAGTCTCTAAATGTATATCTATCCTTTCTGTATTAGGGGGAAAAACAAAACAAAGCAAGATAAAACAAAAAAATTCCCAGGAAAGCATGAAGCAAAAAAGTCACATAAAACTGCAATACAAGGTGATCTACAATGGTTACCATGATGTCTCAGCAGTATATAACAACATTAATAAAAACAAAGCATTGGAGAAATTATAAGAATTCAAAAGCAAGTAATAATCAAACCAGAGTGGGTATCTTAGTGAATCTTGTCATCTTCAGTGTAGTTGCCTATACTCTTAGACTTGATGCTATCAATCATAACAGATTTAAATAAAATCAGTCAATACAAAGTAGCAATCTAACAAACCAGATTCAAATAAGATCAGTCATAATAAGACAGTATAAATTACAAATGGCTTCAGATTAAGTTGATAGGAAAATTAGGGATGATTACCATAATATGTCCTCTTATTTTTGGGATAGCTGACTATGTCCTCAAGTCTAGTGTAAGTAGACAAACTGGAACAGCACGTAATCCATCTAAGCAGAGTGGTGAGAATAATGTAAATTTTAAATCTTGTTACCTAATTAACAATATCCTCTGCCTCCCTTTTTTAGACAATTCCTCCCCTTTCATTCTCATAGGGTGCACTGCTTGTTCTGCGTCCCACTACCTCCCTATATAGAGCATCTCAATGAACCGTATCTCCTGATCTACTCTGCCTGTGTTTCTCTCTGTTAATATTTCAAGGCCATCTATACTAGAGATTACAGCCAATCTTCTCTGCCTTATTTCTGCTATTCTGTTTTTCTGCCATTGGTTGTCTATTTTTCTGTTCCACTCCATTATCTGCCCCATTCACTGAGGCCTCTCTGCCACTGTTCCTGAAATGCTCGTATTCTTGTTCTCTCTCTCTAAAATGTCCTTCAGTATTTTTTGTAGGGTTGGATTGGTGGTCACAAATTCTCCTAGTTCCTCTTTGTCATGGAAGCGTCTTGTTTCTCCATTAATTTCTAGAGAGAGTTTTGCAGGATACATCAATCTGGGCTGGAGGTTGTTCTCCTTCAGGGCTTGAATTACTTCACTCCAAGCTCTTCTTGATGCGATTGTCTGTGTTGAGAAGTCTGCCCTGATTTTGATGGGTTTTCCTTTATGGTTGATCTGTTTCTTTTCTCTGATGGCTTTTAATATTCTGTTCTTATATTGAATTTCTGGGATCTTGATTATTATGTATCTGGGTATAGCTCTTTTTTGGTTGTAGGTGGCTGGAGTTCTGTATGCTTCATACATCTGCATATCATTTCTTTTTTCTATGTTTGGGAAATTTTCCTTAATAATTTCTGTGAATAGACTTTGTAATTCTCCTGTTTTGACTCCTGCTTGTGGTCTTCCAATCTTTGTATCTTTACTGCCTGCTCCCTTGTTATTTTTAAGAGATCTTCCCTTTCATGATCACACATTGCAAGCCTGTGTTCAATTTTTTGATAGTCTATCTTTGGCTTATTTCAAGCAGTTTTGCCAGCTTTCTATGGATTCTTTAGTTTCCTGATAATCTCTTTGAATCTGCTTCATGAATTCTAGGCATTTTTTGTATTCTTCATTAAATTTTTCTCTCCATTTGTGTTCTTCCATTCTTCTGTCTGTGTCTTCTTGATCAGTGCCCAGCCTTTCTTTTATTAATCTACTTATCTCTTGTTTAATTTGAATTAATATTTCAGTTTTGGTCCTGCTTATGAGGTCCTGAAGATATCTCTTTATGTCCGCTAACGCTGTTTAATGTTGCATTTTTGATGCCCTCAATCTCTTTTGTATTTACCTCTCCTGGATCAATGTTTTCAGGGTTGGGGGGCTGGGGTTTTTTTCTTATTTCTCCCTTTCATCATGTTTTTGGTTCCTTCCATAGAAGTGTACAGTGTAATTCCCAGCCCCTTTTCTTGTTGGTTAAGGCTCCTCTAGGGCACACAGGCTAGGAGCTTTTGCCTTCTTCAGTCAGCTATCAGAGATTAAAGTTCAAGCAAGGGCAGTGCGCACTGGCTCCTCCCCTCCGGGCCAGTCAACCTTTGCAGGCTTTCACTGTGTCAGTGTGTGCCGATCTCAGGGAATTAATTTGTAGTGACTCACTGGGTCCCGGCCAGGGGCATGGCCCAGTCCAAGCAGATTCCACCAATCCGCTTGGCGAGGGGAGCAACTAACTGAAGCCACTTCCTTATCGAGTTAGGGCTCTCCTTCCCAAATCCAACATGTCATCCAGTCAGTTGCCCCTTTCCTGTGGGAGGGTCTTATTCCCATCACTCACTGCATGTTGATGCTGGTGCCCGAGAACTGCTGGGTTCCCAGACTTCTGACTTCAACATGGCTGTGGTGCAAATTCACGGCGTCTCTGGGTGGGTCATGTGCAGGGCCAGGTCTGGGCGAGCTGCATGCAGGGCTGTTCAGCTGCACGCTGCGGCGGCTCAAGACAGTTGCTTCAGCGCGGATCGGTTGGTCAGGTCTCCGGCAGAAATTCAGGCAGCTTGAGGAGGGCACAGTGCTCGCTGATGTTAGCTTCTCTAATGGTAACCCCAGGACCTCATATTCAAGCAGTTTTTTGCACTTCAGTATCTTCCTGGGTTGTGAGAGTCCTTCTCTCTCTGTTTGCATCTCTCCAGGGTGTTCTATTCTGGCATTTGAGCTGTCTCTCTCAGAGAGGGTCCCTCTCCTGCTACCTACTAGTCCGCCATCTTTGGACTTCCGAGCTGTGTGTCTGTTTTGCCAGAATTAAACACAAGTTTTAGAAGTTCTCTATCATGCCATCTGTTGTACCTAGATTTTTATCTCCCCAACTTGATAGTCACATCTTTTCTAATTAGTAGCTATACAATGTTCACTCAGGACTTCAAATGCAAAATTTGTATATTCCATTTCTCTTGCTCCATATAGTAAACCCATCCTTGTGTTTGGATGATTTTACTTCATAAATATATCTGTACTCCATCTCATGCTCTTAGTCGTTGCAATAGTTGACCTAGATCAGTGTCTTAGTTACTTTTTACTCATTGCTGAGACAAAATACCTGATGCCCAAAGTTGGGAAAGGAAAGGTTTATTTCTTACAGTTTTTGGGGGTTTCAGTCCATACTCAGTTGGCTCCAAGGCAGGGTGGCATGGCGGGGCCGCAGTTCATGGCGGCTGCAAACAGCAAGCCCGAAACCAGCAAGAGAGTGAGACGCACCTTCTTCCTGCCATTACATCACATCCTGGCTCCACCCCCTAGGAGGGTGTAGCACTGACACCATCAATCCAAGCACTAGACAATGAACCAGTCACAAATGTACAATGCAAATACATGAGGCCTAGGGGCCACTGACATAAACCATGACAATCAGGATGACATTTTCATTTTTCTAAAGTCTTGTGGTTATCTGTAGCTTACCTTCAACCTCATTCCTTTCAGACTTTTCCTGGTTCTCTGTCTTACACATTTTTCTTTACTAGCCTTCTCATGTTTCAGGGATTTCTGCAAAAGTCATCTCTCAAATAGGTCTCTGTCACTATTTTTTTTTATTTTTAAGATTTTCATTGGCATATAATATTTGTACAGTATGATATTGTACATACAGTGTGTATAAAATGTGTAATGATGAAATTAAGGTAATTTACATTTTTATATCCTCATTTATCATTTCTTTATCTTTGAAACCTTCAGACTCTTAGTTCTCTTGAATATATCATAAATTATTGCAGCCTATAGTTACTTATTGTGCAAAAGAGCACTAGAATTATCCCTCAGCCAAAGTGTCCTCCCATAGATGATTGGATGAAGAAAAAATGTGATTTTATACACACACACACACACACACACACACACACACACACAGAAAATGGAATATTATTCAGCCATAAAAAGAATGAAAGCCTATCATTTGTGGCAGTGTTGAAGGAACATCACATTAAGTGAAATGAGCCGGGCCCTGAAGATAAATGCCCCATGTTCTCACTCATTTGTGGAAGCCAAGAAAGTTGATCTCAAAGAGGAAGTTAGATAATGGTCACTGTCTGTTTTAAAATGTCTTTCTATAGGCCAACCAGAGCTACAAAGCTTAAAAACAATTAAACAGGTGGGCCGTCAGAAGGCTTGCCTCCTGAGGGCAGGCAGTGTGGGCAGGAAGAAACAGCCAGACCCACTCCTGCATGTATGCCAGCATCGGGAAGCTTACTTCCCTCAGGCAACCAATGCAGGCAGGGAGAAATAGTCAGATGTACACTGTGCACCTGCCGGATGCCATCAGAGATGCTTGCTTCCTGTGGATGGCCAGTGCAGGCTGGACCAGGAGAATCAGACAAACACAACTTTGTGTGTGTGTGCCTGCTGTCATCAGGGGAGTCCTGGTGTAGCCACGCAGGCCAAGGGAAGAAGCAGCCTTGCCACTATGCACCCATGGCCATTGAAGCCCCAGTGTAGCTGCATGGGTCTGGAAAATCCATCCCCATGCCTGCTACCTCCCCAGGAACCCAAATTTGGAGAAACCCAGATGCCTGGCCCATCCCCTACACTGCAGAGGGGTGGCCAAAGTGGGAAGTGCCTGGGGCCCCACATCTGGCTTGTTGGGAATAACCTAGGAAAATGTCAAGACAAAGAACCAAAAGGCAATTTCAGACCTCTAGCCCACACAGAACAAGTCTGGGAGATATAGTCATGGAAGAAAATGGAAGTCATATACCTGAAAACTGAAGTAAAGAAACAACTTTATGAGGCTGTAAAAGTAATCAGATCACAAATAATATCTCAGGTAAAAGAAGAAATCACAAACATAATGAAAGAATTGCTGAGCATCTCTAAAGAATATGTAGATCAAAAAAAGAGGAGCATAGGAAAATGATGGAAACCTTGAATGAACAATATAGGGAGGGATTATAGTACATGTACCGATTCAAAGAGATATCCAAGAAATTAAAAACTCCATCAAAAGCTGGAAAAACCACTTGAGACTGAAGATAGGCTTTCAGACCTTGAAGACAGGATTGCAGCTAGCAATTATGAAAGAAAAGATCTCTTAAAAATAGCAATGAACTAAGAAGTAACAATTCAGCAGCTTCAAGAAAAATAATTTAAGAGTAATAGTTGTCAACAAAAAAGCAGGGCCAACACAAATGACATAAAAAGACTATTGACAAAAGTAATAGCAGAAAACTTCCCAAACATGGGAAAAGGATCTGGCATTCAGATAAGCAAGGCATAAAGAATTCCAACTAGCCAAAGCCAAAATAAATCTACACCTAGACATATAATAATCAAGGCCCCAGAAATTCAGCACAATAACAGAATATTAAAGGCTGTTAGAGAAAAGAAAGATATAACCTATAAAGAAAAACCCAGCAGAATCCTGGCAGATTTCTCTACACAAACTATCAAGTTAAGAAGAGCTTGGAATGAAGTGTTTCAAATCCTGAAAGAAAACACCTTCCAATCCAGATTGATGTACCCTGAAAAAGTATCTTTCAATAATGATGGAAAAATAAGGTACTTCCATGACAAAGAACAACTGAAGGAATTCATGACCACCAAACCAACCCTATAGAGAGTACTGAAGGCTGTTTTAGAGAGAAACCAAGATGACCATAGTTCCAGGAATAGCAGCAGAGAAGGATCACCAAACAGGACAGGCAGTTGAACAAAGGGGAAAAGTGGAGGAACAGCAGCAGGAGGATAGCATGGCAGACACAAGCCAATGTATGCTGCTTATAACCATCAATGTAAATGGCCTCAATTCACCAATGAAAAGAAACACAGGGGGAGTGGGTCAAGAAACAAGATCCACCAGTATGATGTATATAAGAAACCTATTTAACTCTAAAGGAAATTCATAGACCAAAAGTGAAAGGAGAGAAAACAGTGTTCCATGTGACAGGAAACTAGAAAAAGACAAGGACAGCTTGCCTATCAACTGCAGAATGAATAAGAAAGTTATGGTATAAAAAAATGATCAGACATCAAACAATGAAAACACAAACTGTTCTTTTTGATGAACTAAAAAGATATTAGAAGTATAGTTATATATCTTGTCCCATACATACATAGATACATAAATATATGTATACCTGTATATAGTAATCTTTTCCCTTCTTTCTGTTCTCCTTTTCCTATCCAAGTTGTTCTTTCCCTTTGAGCACTTTCTTTCCCTTTCATTATCACAATATCTGTTATATATTTTTTCATGCCTAAATCTTGCAACCTGAGCAACTACTTCTAAGATAATAGTATGCAATATATTAACTAGTGCTAACTTCCTATTCTTTTGAAATTCTGTGTTGTTTCTATCCTTTTTCCTGTTTTGCTTTATAAAATTAAAAAGCTTTTAAAAAGATATGGTATTTTCATACAATGGAAAGCTACGCAGTTATAAAGAAGGATAATCTTGATGCTCTTGTAGGTAAATGGGTGTAGCATGAGATCATGCTCATAGGTGAAATGGTTTGGACTCAAATGGGTGAACATTGTGTTATCTCCTACTGTAAAAACCTGAAGGAGTTTGTGGGATCCAAAATGTACAATAGGTATCATGAAAGTGATAGGGGAGGAAACAGCTAAAATGGGAATGTGGTAACTATTGTTAATTTCCTATTATCTTGTTTTTAATTCCTATATTGTTTTCATAGTTTTGTTAGCTTTGATTTTATTTTGTCTTGTTCTGTTTCATTTTACTGAAAAAAATCTTTCTTTTTGTGTCTTGCAATGTCTTAGATATAGTGCATAGTTCATCATCATACTGCAAAAATATGGATCTGCAGGAAATTCATATTTGTAGTTTGTTTCAAATGCATTTTTAAAATATATGATATTATTAACAGATAATAGCAGGGCAGGGTGGCACATGCCTATAGTTCCTGCTACTTGGAGCTGAGTCAAGAGAATAGCAAATTCAAGGCCAGCCTGGGTGATTTAGTAGGGACCTGTCTCAAAATAAAATTAAGTAAATAAATAAAAAGGGCCAGGTGCTCCCTGAATTGAAACTTAAGTACTGTAAAACAAAAGAAAGTGAAACTAAACAAAAAAAATGCTAATAATAAAAATTAGGAATTGTGTTTTTAGCAAACCAACCAAGAATCAACCAGTCTCCCATTTGGGTGTGCAGAAGGCTAGTTTGGCTGTTACGTGGCCACATTAAATTTCTTTACTGTGAAATTGGGATAATAATACTTGTCCCATCCATTTTGCAGTAGTTATAAATACTGTTTTTCTCCTTATTATCTGTAGAGTGCTTTAACATTTACAAAGTGTTCTCTTATTTATGCTTCATAGCAACCGGCATAAGTAGGTATGATTATGTGCCTTTTGTAGGAAAAGAACCTCATTTTCAGCACCCCAGAGTGAGTGAATGGTAAGGGTGGGACTCAGTCCGAGGCCCACTGTTATTCTGTCTCTGGCCCGAGGCTTCCCACACCCCATCTGAGGGGGAAAGAATGCTTTGAACATTCTAGAATCACAGGAGTATATTACGCTATACACTGTTTTGATTTTTAATCCAGTAAGTTTCATCTGTATAAGTTAACTGTATTTCATATATATTACTTGGTCAAGCATCTATCCAATACACACACATACACACACACCATATATATATTTTTCAACATAATTTTTTACAGTGGTAACCATTTAATCCAAAATCATACACTTTACTTGAATTTTGAGATGGAGGAAGTAAAAGTATTTGAAATGATTTAGCTTTCTGAGTTAAAATTATTGTCTCTGCTTGCTGTGGCTAAAGAGACTTTGTCATGGAAGCATAATTGCTATATAGTGTTTTGTGACTGGAACACTCATTCAAAGGTAAAGAACCTATCTATTCTTCCCAAATTGGGCAGAGGTGCTAAAACAGTAGGGTAGGTCTAAATAAAGTTATATACTGTAAGTACATAGAGAAGTGTCTATGCGTATCTGTATGTTTTTGTATATATTTTATATATACATACATATGTAGTACATGAATATATGTACATATAAGGTGTGTAAATACATAATACCTTTATGCGTATTTGTGCACTTGTATATACATACATCATATATAAATACACTTAATTTTTTTCCCTGCAGATGATGAGTAAACTGGCAGTTTTCCTTGAAGCAGCACCTTTCATATATGCAGGAAAACAAGCGAGATATTCCAGTGTGCCTTCACTTTGTGACAAATGACAAGAGGAAGGAGAGATGGGTCAGAGCACAGAGAACGCGTGTTCTGTTAGCCACAGATCACAGTCTGAGAGAGGTGGAGCTCTTGGGATGTGATTAGAATTTGCCCTACTCATTCTCCTCTACTGGCAGGAATTCTGAAAAAGATAGTGAATGTGATGGAGTGTTTCCTTAACCCGCTTCTGGTATCCTCTCTCTGCTAAGAACTTTGGCACATGCGCACAAGTTTAAAATTTGACTTCATGTTATTATGCACTTGATGTTTGTTCTGTGGACAGGTATCAAAAGTCTGATGTGATTCGAAGTCATGTCTGGGTGCCTTTTCACCAAGGAGACCTTGTTATGTGGGTGTAAAACGGGACTTACAGTCTTATGTACAATATCTATATCTGTAAAAGTATTTGAAAATCCAGGTAAATTTCATACACCAAGCTCATTATTTTCTATGACTTTTGACTCGGTGGCTGAATGTGTAAAACACTTCTCAGAAGGAAGCTGCAATTTTTTTTCTCCCAGAATGTTCCCTTAGGAATCTTTTTGTAATTAGGATCTCTGATGGATAAGTCTCTTTTCCTGTTTTCACATCCGTTCATGAGTACTCATAACTCTGAGCGTAAATTCTTCATCTTTATTCACAATGGACCAATGGAGATTTTTTACTTTATTGTCCTTGAGGTTCAAAGACGATGCTGCCTGAGATGATGCTAGCCACAAGCGTGGATGTGATGGAGGAGACCCCTGTGCGATTAATGGTTGCTGTGGTTTAATTTGCTATGAAAACTGTTTCTAGGTTTGAGGCCCAGAACTCTCCCAGCTATGATCAGATCTGATTTACTAGGGCCCCAAGTTCTTAGTCTCACAATCTTTCCACTACTGTCGCTACCTGAGGGGCATCGTAACACAGTGCCTCTAGTTTGCAGTGGAAGTTCCTGCTTATCAGTGGTTTGCAGGCAAAAGCTCACTTGCTGAAGCTGTGCTTCAGTGTACTTCTAGGAAACTTTTCTGCTGTCTTTTTCACTTGTCTGAATTCTGTTCACCTTGCAGCAACTTGTGTGGTGTCACATTTCTGTTCAGTATCTGCTTAGAGTCAATACCCTGCTGAGAATAATGCTCTACTCTGCTGAAATCTGATAATTAATAACACAAGTAGCTTATCTTTTACCAAGCACCTTTGAAGTGCCAAGCATCTTACCCATGCTATCTGATTATTATTATTATTATTTGCCAGAAAGGCAAGAGAGGCTATTCCCATTTTACACATCAGGAAATTGAGACCTAGATTATCAAGGAGTTTGTCTATACTATCCCAGCAGTCTCTCTTACTCCACTGTCCATTTTTAAAACAATATGACCAGAGTGTTCCGTGATTTTGTATTGGCTTATGTGATAGGTTCTGGCATGTGACAGTTGGCTGTATGATTTTATTAGTGAAGCATTCCTCAGTAATCCTATGGCCAGTTTCCTAGACTGCCATATTATTCGTGCCAGATCCCAATCTCCTTGATGTGTTGTAGATTTGATACCAGGACTACTTATTGATTTGTATATCCACACCATGTTGGTATTCTGTTCTGTCTGTCATTCTGCTGAAGAATGTGTTAGCTGTTTTGACTCAGCTTGCTACTTACCTATCTGTCCCACAGCTGTCACAGAGCTTGCTACTCAAGTAGCAGAAGTCAGTGGTAACTCCTTTCTCTTTACCAATAAGTAATGTCTTTAAAGTGAGTTCATATCCCCCAACAAATTGGTGTCTATGTTGGTCCACTTTCAGAGTCACTACATTTTAGCCATTGAAGTTCTTAATATTTTATTTGTAGAAAAACAATAGTTAGCTATGCATAATTACTTATGGTGCACTGTTGTAAAGACACATAATATGTATTTTCTGGTGTGTCTCCCCATAGCACTGGGTCATGGGAATTTTGCATCTGAACTACATCTTCAGGGTGATCAGTTGTGTACTATTGCAAATGAAGCTTACCATAAAATATTCTGATTTATTTAGCAAACCTTAGGGAATTTAACCTAGTATAATATCTAGATGTATAGACTATAATTTAATATATATGATATTTACAGTGATTTCAGGTAAGTTAAATAATGTTTTGTTTCAAAAAAGAGAAAATTTGCTAGGAAATTAAACTTTGATCAAGTTTCTTAATCATCTCAAGGCATCAGTAAATCAGAGATAATATATACATGCTTTCTCACTTAGATATTATTAATGAAAGGGATATTTATGAATTAGCTTGGTGGTGCCTTGCCTAGCATATTAGTTCTGTTTCTCTATGAACTGTGAATCATTACTGTGAGAAAAGAAATTCTTAACTCACTTTCTTTGCATTTTGCTTTGTCCATTATAGTCATCAATATATAATAATAATTACTATTATTATATTAGAGAGCTACATTTGGAATGTTCATTGCCCATAATTGGAAGAATTGTCTAAAGAATATGATTATGAATATGAATATCTAGGTTATTTGCATGGTAACTTAAAAGCTTTCTCCAAATCTATTTCATATTTCATTTGATTTTTGACACATATATTAAGATGAATATAGTCACATAAAAATATGTAACTATAGCCAGCAACAATAAGCTTTTTAATCCAAGTATTTATACTGTCTCATTTGAGGGAATTGTTTTAATTAAGTGAGAATGGGAAATGCGTTTCAGTTCATTTTTCTTCATCTATAATTTCCTATAAATAAAATTTCATAACTTGATTAAATCTATAGGAATTATAGGACTGTAAAAGAAATGAAAATTGATTACTTTTATTACAATTAGTTTAATTTTAATGCTCCTGTATGTCTAGAATTTTATTGAATTTTCTTTCAAGGGAGCTTATGAACTATAGGCTTAAAAATGAAAACATTTAAAACAGAGGCAGTGAGTGGGGGCTGAATGCAAGATGGGAGAATAGACTATGGGGGGTCATATCAGAGTTGACAAGGGTAGATTCAGATCAAATGCAATTTAATAATAAATGTGGATTCTTCTATTATTTATCCACTATTTTCACTTGGATGCATTCCACTAGGAGATGTTAAACTGCATCCCGTTGACTTTCCTCCTTGGAAGGGATGCAGGGCTATCTCTTGAGGGAGTGGGTTCATGAAGAGTTTTGTCTATGAGAGCCTTGCCTTGAGATCTGCACTCCCTCATGCCCATCTCAGAGACATTCTGTGTCTTCTAGGGAGTCCAAGAATCAATCAACTTTTGCTGCAGTAATAACACTCAAATCCCGGTGCTTACAACCAGCAAATATTTGCTTCTTGTTCATGTAACTTATGGCTGTAGCATTTGTCCAGGCTGCTGGCTGACTGAGTCTATTCCATTTGTGTTACCATTCTGGAACTTAGATGGGAAGAAGCAGCTCCCTTCTGGGACAGCTTGTGGCAGTGGACATGAACTCAAGACACTACATTAACTACACAATCAGAGTGAAAGCTGGGACATGATGTGACATGCATCTTGCATAGGATGAACTTTCTCAGCTGGTATTTCTTGAATTATGTAGTAGGTTGTAAGTGTTAAATGGCCCACAGTTGATGTCCAAATGAAACTTGCATGGTATTTTGCAGGGCCAGACATCTTTATAAAAAATTATACTGTACCCATCCATTCATTAGTTAATTTGCTGTGTAAATTCCTACCAAGTATTTACTATATTCCAGACTGTTCTAGGTGCTGAATCCCTTTTCTTCCTACTTTTTGTTTGAGCATCATCCTTCAATCCCATGGCTTCCTTTCCCTTCTCTATGGTACTGGCTAATCTGTTCTCAGGCACAGAGTGACCTGACCTGCATATTAACCACTTGCTGAATGGATACTGGCACTTTTGTTGTTTTTATCTTTCTAGCATCTTGTATCCAAATTGAACTCTCCACAGATCCCAAGCCTACTCTGTCTTTGAGTTCCCTGATTATTCATGTATTCATTTATTTACTGGTTAATTTATGCATTAAACAAGTATTTACCTAGGGCTTATCATATGCTAGGTGCTGCTGCAGGTCTTGGAGATTTAGCAGTGAACAAAACAAGCTTATTGTTTTCATAAAGCTTATGCTGTAAGAGTGAAGAGACAACAAATGGCAGGCACCAAGTAACAAAGAAACAAATTACAGACAGCAAGAACACTATAGAATAAAGATAAAATAATGGATTGTGTAATTGTGAAAGGCTTTTGGAGGAGGTGACATTTCAAGTGGGACTTGATGAGAAGAAGTCAGTGATGCAGAGATCTGGGGAAACTTGAGATACAAAAAGCAACTAGTAAAACACCTGAAGGTGGTATCAAGTATGAGGACTTCAGGAACATGAAGAAGGCCCATCTGGCAAGTGACACAAAAGCATGTGTCACCTGACAAATGTGGGCGTGGAGAGGTGGCCAGAACCTAGACATGATGGACTTTGAAGGATGCAGGAAACTGTCCCACGTAGGATACAGAACTGTTAAGGGGACCCCGCCATCAAGTCAGAAGACCAGGTATCATTCTTGCTTCCTCTCCTCAGGCTCCTGTATACAATCAGTTTCTATGACTTTCTCTTTTTATTTTCTTCAGGATTCTCAGTTGTGCCCGTCTTACTACATTCCCACTTCTGTTTCCTTAGTCCATGCCATCAGCACCCAAGGAAAACTTCCAGTTGCTCTTTCTACCTCTAGATTTGCCCATTGCAGCCTGGTCTCTCCTCCCTTTCTAGAGTGCAACTTTGATTAAGCCAATTCCAGTGTGAAAATCTTCAGTGTTTCCAATCAGCCTGTCCAATTGCTTTAACCCCTTTCTCTCCAGTGCATGTACACACAGGCACTCTCTCATTTGGCTCTACTGAACTGCGTGCTTTTGGTTCTGCGAACAAATGAGTCTCTTACCCCAAGACAAGATATGCTTCATCTCCATGCATTCTGTTTCTTTTGCACTGGCACACCTGGATCACTTAAGTCACTCCTCCATGTCCTAGCGTAAGCAATGTTTTTCTTCTCTAACAACTCAGTACCGATTAATTAGCTCTCTTACGTGGGCTCGTTGCCTTTTATCTTGTTGCTTCACACTTTTGCATCCACATTTTATTCATATATCTTTCCTATCAGAAAATGAACTCAGTCTATCTTATTCACTCTGTATCTCAAGGGTTTAGCACCAGTACATGCTTAAAAATATGTATGTTCAAGTGGCCAAAAGTCTAAAGATATGAAGAAAGGTTTTCTTTATAAGTCAATGAGTGCTGTGTAAATTAAAGGTGCTCTCCATAATCTAGCTGAATTAAATAAAGTGGGGAAACAAACTATTGTTTGAATCAGAAATGGGATTAGGTAAATGGGAAAAAGAAAGGAGCATTCCTCCAAGACAGAGAACAAAGTTAGCTGAGTGTGGAGAAAGGAATATTGAGCCTCAAAGTACCCAGAAGTTTGACTTTTATTACTCACTTCCTGACTTTGGCTAAATAATGTACCCAACACATGTGCCAGTGTTTGAGATATAGTTCAACTCTGTTTCTGGCATTTGTTGATTATAGTCTTGGACCAATTCCTTATCTTTTATCTGTTGGTAAGATTGGTTGTATCTACTTTGTGAAATTGTTTACTTTGTGAAATTGTTTTGAGGATTAAACAAGCTAATGAACATCCTAAGAAAAGGACCCAACAAACATTACTGTTATTATTTATACTAAATCACAGATATGAATACTGTTTTTTAAATCAAGGGCTATCATGTCAAACAGATATGACAATGTTAAAAGAGCACTAGTAAATTAGTGTAGAAATCCATTCAATTAGAGTGAACATAAAGTTGGGGAGAAGTAAAAAGTGTCATAACATGGGGACAGATTGAAGGAATAAATTCCCAGTGCTCCCCCAGAAACATCATGGTATTCAAGGGCCTTTAGAGGGTGGTGGTGTGTCTTGTCATTTTTCTCTGGGCTGCTTACTCCTCTTGGAAGATTGAGAAATGCCAACTCCTTTACTTCCTTGATGTTAGCCCTGTTTCTAGCATTCCCTCTGATCCTTCGTTATGATTTGTGTCTGGGTGTCCCCCCAAAACCTTGTACAGTCATCTAGACTGTACAGGCTTCTAGAATTTGTGATTGCTTCATGGTCCAATGCTGGGATGATAGGTATGAGTACTATACCCACCTTAGGGTGGGTGCAGCCTGCATACAATATAAGGGATAGAAAGAGTCTTCTCCCTTTGTGCTCCTCTCTTTTTGCTCTTGTTGCTTTTGCTGTCTTCTGTTGCAATGAACAGTTGCTTCTCTGCTATACCACCCTGCCTTGGAGCCAGCAGATTATGGACTGAAACCTCCACAGAATGTAAGCTAAATCAACCTTTCCTTTCTTAATTTTGGCCCCTAAGTATTTCATCTTAGCAACAAGAGAAAAGAAGCCAACACACTTCCTATGGCATTAGATCCTGGTTTCTATTCAAAATAAAATGAGGATAAAGTTTCCATGGCTCAGAAATCTCTCTTAGATTTAAATGGGATTGGATAAACCCAACGGATTTTTCTGTTGCTACTGTGTTCCTAACAGAAGTGCTTATGTTTTTTTTTTTTTTTTTTTTTTTTTTTTGCTGGAGTAGAATCATCTACTAAATACTTGAAGAAATCAGAAGGAACATTAGTTGACAGTTCAATTTTAGCTAGTACTTTTGGCTCCCATAGGGTACTTGATTTGATATTACTTGGAGATGTCATTCAGGTAGTGTAAGTAACTAAAACACAAGGTATGGACAGCTGAGTATAGGCAGAGAAAGAGGAAGAGAGTGAGGTGAAGAGAGCTTTGGGATAAAGTTTCTGACAGTACTGTGAAGTAGGTAATAGGGGAAATTAGGGATCAACAGAAGTGCCGAGCTGTCAGAAAGGCAATCAAGTTAAAGAGGTCCAAGACTGTGTAGTGCATGTGTCTTAAACATTTAGCATCATACTGATTATGGGTGCATGGCCCCAAACTAGAAAATACATTCCAGATTTAAAAACAATATTATGATAAATGAAGAGTGAAATAGAGGAAGTAAGATCTTTTTCAAATGGGAAAGGGAGTAAGAGATATAGGGAAGAAGGAAGGAAAAGAAAAAGGATTAAAAAAGAGAATTGAAAAAATAGAGCATTTTCAAATGTGAAGAGGATCAGGAGTTGGAGAAAGCACAGAGAGATGGGAGGGGAAGGGGTCAAAAAGGAGTTATGATGTAGTCATTATGTATTGCAAACTTGTACTAATAGAAAATGTATATAAAAAGATGTTTGACGCCTTTTATCTTGAAGTTAGCAGTTACTTCAGAAATATTTGAGTGTACTTGGTTTAAGTGCACAGGACGTTTATACAAAGGGGAATAAGAAGTTTCTTAGGAGATTTGATTAGGGCCCTTTCTAGCCATCTTATTTTGGAAATTGAATACATTCTTTCAAGCAACCAGAACTAATTAATACATTTGACAATGTGCTACTTCATTAAATAGAGTTCTTTGAGGAGCCCGTGAAGCTTTAAAATGTACTTTAAAATTGTTTAGGAACCATTTTGTTGCTTTTTTGACTTGACTTCCTAGTCATTTGCAGTGTGCTAGGCCCTTTGCTTGGAGCTTTGTGTAATCCTCCTTTGATCGGTACAAAAACTCTATAAGTAAGAACATCTCAGCTACCCCACGGCCTTCGTCTGCCTTATTTGCTGCAGTTTCACAGATCACAGCTGTTTCTTTGGCACCCACATCTCATTAGGTATATGATACTGTAAAACCAAGAGAATGCATAATCTTAAATATTGAGGTTCATACTGATTATGGTTGCATGGCCCAAACTAGAAAATAGAGCAAAGTAATGCATTCTCTGCAAAATCTGTTTGTAGAGAATGCATTACTTTGAAACCTGATTGTCATGAAACCAAAACCAAAACCAAAACCAAAACCAAAAAAACCAAACATGCATTGAAGATATTTGGTCTTGCTCACTGAAATTTTAACATAAGTTTTTGGATGACTTTTTTCGATTTTAAACCTAGGGAAGAATAGATTTTATAGATATATCTTTGTACCTTGAAAATTTATCTTTTAAAATTTTCTTAAAATTTAAAAAAATATTTTCTCCAATCTTATTGAGGTATAATATTCTCTTTCTATGTGTTTAACCTCATTAGATTTATCTTATTAAATTTCTCTTATTTTTAAAATTCCCTATAGCTTTTCATATAACAGTTACCCATCATTCATTCCTAGTAGGTAAATTGATCCTCTTTCCAAACTTTAATTAACATTTTATTATTGATTAGACTTAGAGGTCATATGCTACTTGTGGAATTAATGCAAATATTATGTTTAATGGTTATTTTAAAATGCAATTTAATTGATTTCAGATATAAAACCCTTACTTCTTTCAAGAGAGCAATATGTTGGAGGAAATATGCTTTTGCATATTTAATGATGCTTTTGCTGTTAGTAGTTCAAGATTTGGTTGCCGTTTTTTAAAAATTTTATTTAAAGAGAAAAAACAAAAAAGAAAACAACCAAAACAAACAGAAAAAGGGTAGCAACAATACAGAATTCCAAATGCAAAAAAATGAAAGAACCACAATAACAACAACAAAACAAAAACAAAAACACTAAGAAATCGCCACTTGATAGGTTACATACTGTCATCATTGGAAATAGTTGTTCAAGTTACAAAATTAAAGCACGAAAAGTAGACATTCAAACAGTGAGACTATTAACAGTTATGCTCAACAATCCAACAAAAACAGCAATGTGGTCATCTATCTTATACGCTTAAACATACATTCAGTTATATCCTTTAGAGCACTTTCTTATATAAATATAAATAAATATAAATATAAATATAAATATAAATATAAATATAAATATAAATATTTAAATTTTATTTTAAAGGGGGTAAAATTAAATACAACAAAACAGAACAGAACGGGACTTAAGAAAGCATAATTTCAAAGCTATACAACCAGGGATCTTCACTATCTGTCATATTGTCTCTTGTTTTTTTCCAAATGGTTGTCCATATCTTTGCATACGGGGAGCTCATACTAAATACCATAGCCAATTTTTTCACAAGATGTGTAGTTGACTGGCTCCCACTTGCTAAGGGGGCGGGACATGGGACAGGATGACATGAGATGTCTGATTTTCAGCCTGCCCACCGGCAGGATTACAGCCGCCCTCCAG